>CM076575.1:957905141-958110260 GCA_034641835.2 Pinus albicaulis
TTGGAGTCCCTCCTCACTAATAACATTCAAGTTTTGATGGATAACATTCAAACACTGCTACTGCAAGATTTCTTATAAAAAAATCCCCAAATTTCGGCCACTTTTGGTTGTCGGAGCAATTTCTCCACCTCAGTAGACAACTTCTAGAGACGAAGACAACAAACCGCAAACCATCTTCCATTATGAGGTTCAGTGTAGCAATCTAGTATTACCTAAGTCCAACGACATCCACCTCTTATTCTAAGAATCAAAGTAGATAATCACATTACATATACAAACATGTCTTAGCAAGAACCTATTAGAAAGGAAAACTACTCTTTGGTTATTTTGTTTTCATCCTTTGGTTAATTTCTTTTTTTTCCTCCAAATTTTAAACCCTTTTCATCAAATAAAAATAGAAATATATGGAGGGTGAGTGCCCATTGACAAGATATAATGAAATTGATTGATTTTTTGTGTTTTTCTTTCATGATATTTATTTATTTATTTTATATAGTAATTGGTGAATTAGTAATTTCAGATATTTACCACAATATTTTTTAGCAAGACTTAGTATCAAATTACAACAACTTTTACTATTCACTTCAATATCAAGATATTGAAATTCCCTATAAATTCATAGTTATAAAAATTAATCCTCAAATTTTCAAAATATTTAAATTTTTATCACACAAACTAATATATCTCCCAAAAATAAAACTGAAAAATTAAAAAGGCCACCTAACCTCAATAATTATTATATTTTCCATAAAAGTAAAACTTTTTCATAAATGAAAAATATCAAGCCAAGGAGCCTTGACCAGATGTAATGAAACTGATTGATTTTTCCACTAAAGTTGTTTGTGCCATCAATGTTTTTTATTCCGTTTCCACCTCTATTTCTTTCTTGATATTTGATTTCAATTTCTTTTAAATACTAAATTAAAGGATATACTTACTTAAATTTACATTTTGGGATGATATGTTTTTATTTTTAAAATTAAATAATTATATTATTATTAGTTAAAAAATATTATAATTATATTTATAATAATAATAATATATGATTGTGTTTGAATATCTATTTTAAATATATGAACATGGATGAACTGGCCAAAAAAAATTATGGCAGATGGAAGTTTCTAAATTAAGAGATTTCTCATTGTTTATTTCTAGATAAAATAATATTATTAGTTAAAACAGTTTAATACATCCTTTGTAAAAAATTGTCAAACAGTTACCGAATTAAATTACCTACGTCATTATCAAAAAATTACTTATAAAATTTTCAACAAGGGAAAAGGTTATTACATTAACAGAAACAGTTTAACAAAAGCATATTTTATATGCTAGATTTGAAATCCCTCCTCACTGTTAACATTCAAGTTTTGAATCTTGATAGATACAAATGAAACTCTTCATTTCTGGCCATTATGGGACTCTTCTTCACGAATGGCTATTTCAAGTCTTTTTATCTGAAACTGCACTATCACCTCACCAAATATTTTTAAAATTTATCCTAATTATGTTACCTTAGAATTCATATATACCCAGAATTAGATATAAGCTAGTTAATAAAGTACTTGGGAAACTTTTCTTCTCTGGCTTTCTCTTAAGACAAAACACTCAATTTTGCTACTTAAGGAGTACTAAGAAATCAAATTCAGAAATAAACTATTTATTTTTGTGAAACAGTCTCTATATTCAGTGTTCACCATCTTTGTTCCCTTCCATTATTGAGTCGATTCTCAAGATTTTCTGTGCACGTCACATGTGAATCTTATCCTACACCAAATAAGTTAACGCTATGTGATGACTTATACGATGGTTTATGATACATGGACAAAATCTCTTATTCATAAGGCTCCCATGATGAGCTTTAGAATGAAGTTTGCCTGTTGTGTTATTTCTGGTAGGATTTATGTTGCTGGAGGCTCCATGAAAAAGAGCCGTGCTACCAGGGATGCCATTATGTATATCCCTTAGTCTGATTCATGGAAACCTATTCCAGAAATGCCCACAAGGAGAACTGGATGTTTGGGTGCTGCTGTGGATGGAATTTTCTATGTAATTGGAGGGCATTGTGATCTGAATGAAAAGGTAACGTAATGATATCTAGGTGTTGGATATTGATATCGAAGGATTAGAAAAAATATGTAATGATTTCATAGTGTGTGCAATAAACTATAATGTTCTAATTGAACTCTGTATTTGTGGTTTACCTATGTGGGTGTAATGAAAGACGATCAGTGGTGTGAGATGAATTTTCCGCAAGCGGAGGCTTTGGTTTTAATCTTTTCTGCAAGCTAATACTTTCTTTCATTGTTTTTTTTTTGGCTTCTATGAGAAAACTAAAAGTCCTCGTTAGTATTCAATTATGGGTCCAAGAGCGCTGCAAATGGACACGATTCGAGAGCAACTCAAACCTTGAAGAAGAAGTTTTTATGAGTACAGTCACAATTCAAGAGCAACCCAAACTTGCAAGGGAGTGTTTTGAGCATAGTCACGATTCGAGAGCAACAGACCTTGAAGAGCAGGGGAATGTTTATGAGCATAGTCACATTCCAAGGATGTTTTTGAATAGAAAACCTAATAATAAACCAGAAAAGAACATCCAAGAGCAAGCTATGCCCTGGAGAAGCTAGGGGTGGACGTGGGTTTTAGACAGAATTGAAACTATCACTGTTTTATATGTAAATAAAGAACTGAAACTACAGCAAAGCGTCTAGTTTTGCAATTGCCGTTCACGATTAACCGGGTCACAGATTTGATAATTTAATATGTAGATCATTTTAAATCCACTTGCGCAGATACAGATTCATAGAAATTTAAACAAATTATTTACAAAGTTTACAACAAATTCTTTACAAAGTTTACCTCACAACCAATCAAATTTTTAGGAATCACTAGTCTGATGACTCACCTGAAAGATGAGATCGATGTTGAGGGCTGAAATTGCTGAAGGGCCAACGCTGAGATTGAGATGGCACTGAAGCTAACTCACTGGTGCATGAAGCTGCTCAATTGGCTCTAATCTGCGCTTTCCTTGTATCCAGTGAATGGTATTAGACTCTGCTCTGCCTCTTAAATAATTGAAAAACATTGCTTCCCGCAATAACAACTGGAGTTTTTTTTTGCATGCGCACAGTTTATAGATGATCAACTAGACTGCGTTCAAGTTCTTATGAATTTAAAATTGATTAAAAAGCCTCTAAAACAGACTACGCATAGTTTATAGATAATCACTCAAGTTTCAGAGCTGGAGAGTTCGAGCTTTTATGAATTTACAATTTATAAAAAAACCCTCTGTAGTTTTGGAACATATTACTTGAGTTTTGAATAGCATTTAAGGCAGAAACAACCAGTTTCACAGTTCGTTAAGGCCAGTCCAGAGGAAACTGTGGAGAAACGGTGGTAAGAAACAGTCAGTTTTGCAACTTGTTTCGCAAGAAACCGGTTTTTGGGTGCTGACAACGGAAACGACCGTACAGAACGGCGTTTCCCCGGCCGTTACGTTTGTAGCACCAATTTTTCCAAGAACGCCTGGTAACGTGCTGTTTCTGGTAACCGGGGGCAGGGGGCTCCTTTTATACAATTCTCAGGACGTTCTCACCCAATGGGTTACAGGAATCCATTGTCGCAACAGTTCTAAGGGAGACTTTAAAGGCGTTGCATTATCTCCACAAGGAGGGTCATATTCACAGGGATGTCAAGGCTGATAGTATTTTACTTGACAGCGATGGATCTGTAAAGCTATCTGCACTATACAATGCTTCTCTAAGTTTTGAGCACTATCTGCACTATCACTAACTGTCTCACTCTCATCCCAACAAGTGTGGCTCAATACTTAACCAATTTCTTGCCTCTGGGTTGCTCAACGTTACTTATGCATTCCTGAGGGAATTGAGCCCCTATTAATTAGGAAATTACAAGTACTTATTGTGTGATATATCCAATCCATCTCACTGACCTCATGCATGACATGTACAATTTTCTAATTATACAACTGATACTATACGTCCCTTTAACTCCAATCTCAAGTGGGCCTTCCTTAGAACTGACATGAAGTGCTATCAATTCTCATCGAATTCCTTTTGAGGCACACAAGTTCTTGAATTCGTTTGAGGCATATTCTCCACCATTGTCACTTCTAAGAGCCTTCACCTTCTTCCCTATATCTTTCTCGACAAGTGCTTTGAACTCACAAAACTTTGAGAATGTCTGATTTTTATTTTGCATGAAGAATATACAACACTTGCATGAAAAATAATTTACAAAAGTCATATGATACCTATGTTTTGTTGTGGAGTATGTCGAGAATGGTCCACACACCTCTGAGTGAACTCTCTCAAGGATCGCCTTTGCTCGGCTTTCCTTATCGTGAAAGGTGGATTTTGTGTACTTCCCCACTGTACACCCTTTGCATGTATCTCATTGCTCAAGTGCACCCTTGGGAAGTCCTGTAGAAATCTATTGCATGATCTTCAAAGCACCATGGTGTAGATGGCCTAATCTTTTGTGCCATAACTCACTGATGTCTCGGCTTTGCACCTTCTCTGCTTTCGTGCTTAAGGTAGCCTACATCCATTTTGTAGAGATTCTTTACCCGAACCCCAATCTTCTTTCCCTTTCCCATGGCTTTGTGACGAAGGAACGCCTTTCATAGAAATAATCTTGGATGGATTAGTAAGACCTTAAGCCAGGGATTCATGAAGAATGATTGTCTCTAACTCCCTCAAGCCCTAGTTTCATTTATGAATCTTTTTAAATGTGTATCGTTAATATTTTGAAGTGATTTGAGCCATCCAAAGTATTACAAATTATTTTTTCTTGAATGGGGGATTTTATTGTTTTGACTTTAGGGGATTAGCCCTATTTTCTATGCAATTTTGGTTCATATTGTAGTGTATTTTTACTTCTTTCATTCTTTTGATTGTTGGGCTACACCTTGACTCATAATTTAATGCCCAAGCAAGAGCACCTAAGGATATTTCATTCTAGATTATCTCCACACTATTATTGCGCTTGTAAGAGACTCCAAATTTGGTATTTTTTTCATTTTATATCATTTTGTCAATATAGAAGTGTAGGAAAATGGAAATATTAGACTAAAAAATCAGATGAAATTCAAAGGAAATTTGTCCCACTTGATGTATGTATCTTTCCTCGCTCTTGACCACCAAAGGAAACAATTCATTTTGGTATTTGAGTGGGTTCTCAAGTACTAGTTTGTATTTTATTTGATACTTATTCATATATAAGGTTTAACACTTTTTAAAATTAACTCCTAACCTTCATCATACATAAGTGTTTTTAGTAACTTTCCTTTTAACTTGTGGTTGAATTGTATGTAGTTTGGGATACCCCCTGTGGCTTTCTAGGAGTTGGCCTAAAGTGAGAGGAGATTGTTCTAAGGTGACATTGCACATATCTCATGTGTGCTTACCCCCAAGAACCTTAGTTGTGACCTTTCCAAGTTTTTTAATTTGGGTGGTAATAGTACATATATATTTATTTAGACATGAAGGATACCCACTTTTAAGTCATTTGTGGTCATTCAAAGTGTCATTCTTGGTGTCATAAGCTTATAAGTTTCCTCTAGGGCTCAACTCTTTGGTTTGTTCTCTTGACCATACCAAATCTCCATACGCTCATACTCAGTGTTCAAAACTCATAATGTTGACTATTCCTATCAAGAGACCAAAGATACCCTTGAAAGGCATTTTTTGTTGAATTCGAGATGTTGATGATGGCCTTAGATGCCTATGAGTTTGCTTTGGAACAATATTGTTAGATTTACCTTTTGAAAATTTAGGCATAGAAGTATATCTACACTATAGGAACACACACATGCTCTAGAGTGTGCACTTGCACATTCCTTTCAGTTCTTTTTTTTTTTTTTTTAATGAATGACAACTCTAGTGTAAACATTTTTTAAGCTGGTGGCCTTGGAGTTTTGTTTTACAAGAAAAACATAGTGGTTCGTGTTGCAAATACAATAAAACATTCATTTTACTGATTACCTCTCATTATCTCTCTTTTTGATGTTGTTTTTATATAGGCTATGTAAATTCATCATTAATGAAACTATAGAAACATATAGAGTCAAATAAGTCGATTTAAAATATACAATTAAAAAAAATCATTATTGTTTAACGCAATTGAATCCCAAAAATGATATCTAATATGATTCACAATGGAAACGCCTCATACTTAAATATATCATAATCTGAGTCTATTTCTCTTATAACCTTTATTTTTTTGTATTTTTACTTGAATCATTTTAAAATAAGTTACATATAGTTGAAACTAAGATTTACAATTAAAAAGGAATAAAGTTGTTTGATAACGTTAAGATCCTTTTACACAATTCTAACATTTTTTTTTTTTTGCAACTTCAAAGATATGAATTTCTTTTAATTTAAAAAAATATAACAACATTATAAATTTTGAAAAATCTGTGTGCACAAGAACAATATGTAATTTACAATTCTACAATATATTTTAAGGAAATTCAATCATTTAGATAATCAACACCATCACTAATGGAAACCTATGTATATTATATTTTGCATGAAAAATAAAATATTGTTTTTTTTCCATGTTTGCATTGGCACTAACATATCACTAGAAACCATTATTAGCTTAGGTACTCAACACCAACACCAATGGAAACATACGCATTATATTTTGCATGAGAAATAAAAAAATTGTTGTTTTTCCAGATTTGCATTCCCAATAATGCATCATGACAATATCATTAGCTTAGGTATTCAACACCAACAATAATATAAACATATGAATTATATTTAGCATGAAAAATAACAATTTCTTGATGGCCATTGCCACTAATAGATAATAAGAAGACCATCATTAACTTAAGTACTCAACATCAAATTTAATGGAAACATATACATTATATTTTGCATGAAACATAACATATTTTTATTTTTAAAAAGATCATCATTAACTTACACTATGAAATTGGAGGTGAATAGAAAATTTGAGACTTGCTGTTTTTGGAAATTGAACATAGTTCCTCCCAACCACTTTAAATAAACCCAATTTATATAAATATTCAATAACTTAAATTCATTCATATTGAATAAATTAGCCTTGCATCAATTCACTTACATATAAATTATTCTATGATTGTTTCTTATGTTGAAACTCCAAATCACAAGTCTAGCTAGATATTAAGACGTGTTCAAAACTATTTTCAATGAAACATTTCCAAGATATAGAAGAGCATGAAATTTTTAGCAAACTCTCTTGATTGTAGGAAAATGGAAAAGTAGAAGAATAAGTTTAATGACCTATATGCATTAAATACACATGTCACAAACTTTTCATCCAAATGCGTATTGCATATTGCCATGACTGGGTTGAAACCAAAAATACAAAACTAGCTCAAATTTCTAGATTCGAAGGATATTGAGGAAGCTCAAAAAATCCATTTTTTTAAAGAAAATCTCTAATTTCTCATTAAATTTTTAACCCCCAACCTACAAAATCAAGTTCAAAGGACACTCCCCTCATGTAATAGACTCACCATTAGATGAAAGGAAGGACAATAATCGATGCTTTCAAAATGCAACATAACCAATTGGCATCTTTTTCAAACTCGGGTCCGTTCATTGAAGAGCTATCTGTTGAATACATAATGCTCATAGGTGGTTTAGAGATGAATGTTGTTAATTATTACACTAAATTTTGTGTGTTACCTATTTCTAAACCAAATAATTTTATATCTTATGTGCATAAAAATTCACAGAAACTACTTGAGAGACGAAAATATAAACCTTTTTCCTTTGCTCTTTGTCATAAACCCATAATCCAAAAAAATGGGAAATCTATGCCATCTATATTTAAAGCCTCTCTTGAGTATGCTAATTGAGCTCCCCCTACTCCGAACTTTCTGGTTTCTCTTTCCTTGACTGACTTTGTCAATCGTACTTCTTCCAATGAGACCCTTATGATATTTCCAATACCTACCTTCCTTGAGATTTACTCTAATGAGAATTTACCATTTGAAACATACTTCTCATTTCAAAATGTTACTAATAGGAAGAAAACACATAACAAGAAAGATCTAGCTAGGGAGGGCATCTCCCCGTAGCAGATTCTAGGTGGTTTAAGCCTCTCCCCGTCCATTGATTCCTGCACTATTTCTTGGGCCCTTAGAGCATTTTTGCCCTCACTTTCAGATCCTTAATGATTATATTATCTCTTAATATTTGTGGGGTAAGGGGAATCTCAAAAATCACCTCCTTCAAGAGACTTCTTGACCTTCATCGTCCTTTGATCATCTTACGACAAGAAACCATGGTGTCAGGTGAAAAGGTTAGAGAGACATTAGGGAATATTTTTCCGGATTGGCATTCAAGTTCCATTGACTCCAATGGTTTGTATGGAGGTCTAATATCCCTATGGGATCCTATAAATGCCTATTTTAAAGCATTCTCATCCACTCTTGGCATCATCCTAAAATGGTATTTCAGGGGTTTTTCTTTTCCCATCAAACTTGTGAATTGTTATGGACCTTACAGTGATAGGGAGAAATTATGGTATTGTGTTCAAGTAAGAGGTTTACTTGAGGATCCTTCTTTACTTTTGATTAGAGACCTTAACTTCAATACTATTGATGGTGAATCTTGGGGAAATAAAACTCACGAGGATCCTTTGATCCACTATTTCTCAACCATGCTAACAAAAAATTCAATTCGTGATATATCCCCATTTCCCCTAGCTCCAAATTGGATGAATGGTAGAGTGGGAAAGGATGGAATTCCTAAGAAACTCGACAGATTTTTAATGGCAGTTCAGCTGGTCGGTCACATGGGGTGTCTGAGATCATGGATTGTATAAGATCAAATATCTGAACAGTTTCCAATATTCCTGGATTTGGAATATGACTGTTAAAAAAACTATTACCCATTCAAATTTAATAACTCTTGGTTGATAGAGGAGTCATTTAGAAGTCATGGGCTTTTCCAGGTGTGACAGTGATTTTCAACCTTGCCTTGCCATTCTTGGATAACTATGGTGTGATGGCTTCTCATGTATTTAGTTGAGTTGGATTGCTGCATGATTTCGAAAATGAGTGGGGTGGTCTCCGAAGAAGAACACAAGGCCTAGGAATCCCTGGACTGATGAAGGTGGGATTGTATTAAAGCCAATTTTTTCATACCTCAGCAAGACTAGGGATATTGAACTGGTGAATGGAGGGATATATGGTAAATCCTAGAGGTGTGTGCCCTCGATTAGGCTTAGGAATCCTCAACAGTGAATGGTAGGATATACTATAAATCCTAGAGGGTGGAGTCTCGATTAGGTCTAGGAATCCTCGAGCGGTGATTGGTGATATATACGGTAAATTATATAGACTAGGAGATAGAAAAATTTCTCACAGTTTAGGTGGAGAGATCCAAAGGCATCCATGCTTGTATAGGCCTAGTGATCCCTAAATTGTACATGGTGGGATTATGGTAAACCCTGGTAGTGTACTTTATTGTTTGGGCCTAGGAATCCCATGGTGGATTTCGGTAAATCCTGAGGAAACCTGGTTGGTTTTCTTGTGAGTCCCACATTCATGCTTCGAATATAACACATGGGTGATTAGATAAAAAAAAAATTGGTTCGACCCAATCTATGGTCGGGTGGTACATGGAAGTCCTAGACCTGGTTGCATTTTACATATGTTAATAAGAGCTCCTTCTCCTTTGTATTTCATGTGTAAATGCACGTGTTCATATGTGTTTTCTATGTATGATATATCCTTGTTATTAATATTGGTTATATGTTGGTTATGAGTATGTTTTATGACATACTTGATGTATGGATCTTATCGTATTTAGATTAACCAATGAATGAAAAATGAATATATGAACTAATAGATGATATCTCAGCTATTTTGATAAGCCATACATTTTTCTTTACAAATCTCTGATAATTATGAGACCCTTATGCTTAAATATGTTATTATGACCTGTAGATTACATATTTGAGACATGTTTAACGAAATGCTTGTCATGGCTAGTAGGGTTCTGATTAAGTCACTGATCAAATGTTTGTATTAGTAGCTTGATTTCATGGTTATGTATCATTTCTGGAATTTTCATGAATTTATGGGAAGTGACTTGAGACCTAGCCCTAAAATAGTGGCTCAGAATATGAGGTTGCTAGTATAGAACTTCTAGAAAAATTCCACAGTCGTTGGCATACCTTATTGTGGGAGTAATTGGAAGGCCTCATTTGCATGCATGTCTTATCATGGGAATGGATGAGGGTTCATATAAAAAAAAATTATAAGTTATCTCAAAGGTTAAGCACTTGGAAGGGTTGGTTGGCTTCTCAAGGTCTGTAGGTCCTGAGGAAGGCCAGATTGGTTTGGTTTTGTCAGTTCCACTTCCTTAACTGTAAATGGTGGGTTGAATCATATCATAGTAGCCTCTCATCACATGTTTACCCCAATGAACTGGTTAACTTGGGTAAATGTGGGAGGATGTTGTTATAAGGGCTTCCTTGTGTTGTAGCACAAAAGTGATGTAACAAATCATATCATAGGAACAAACATTTCATGGTTTTCTCCTGTTTGAGTGTCCATGTAAAATTTCTTTGTATTGATTCGATGTGATATTATTCTTTATCATTGTGATGTTGATATAGATTAATGTGATCTAATAGTTAATGATAGATTGAAGTTAAAAGTATTATTGAAGGATCAAATTATTCACCCACTCTCCTAGTTAATTCCAACAAATAATTCATGGCCAAGTGTCGCTATCAAGGGACCAACATTATGGGGATCCACATCCTGAGTGTATAGATGTGAAGAGGGAGAAATTGTGGATGTGTGAGTTACCAACTCGGCCTTTGTTTTTCCACCCCTCTTGTGCGCCTTTTTATTTTGCTTGATTTTTTCTTTATATTACTATTTGTAGCTCAAATAATTTCTCATTAGGGTTGGTACATTCAAGGGTTCCTTTTTATGATGTAAAGGAGAAACATGTGCTTAGGAAATGGGTGATGTCCATGATGAGTGGGGTAGAGATCATGAAAATATTTTGCCCATATGATAATGAGTATATATCCTGACCATCATTTTCATTTTGATATTCTTTTATTTTACTTTCTGGCCATGATATGCTCTTTCCTTTTCTTTTAGTTACATTTACCTCCTAGAGTGAATTTCTAGGCCCTACCTAGGTATGTGGATGTATGGGTGCCAAATACTAGAGAACTAATGGTCAGTTGAACCAAAAGAATGGAGGTGGAATATGGGCTTGTAATGTAAGATGGAAAGTGGTAAGTATGGAATAGGGATAGATAGAACACACTATCTTAATTAAGGGTTCCTAAGTAGTGCCCCTCCTAAACCCATTGGGCCATTAGGGGAGGTCCCATTAGACTAGGACCAAAGATTAACCACCTATTTAAGGTGTGGGAACAAGATCACAACCAAAACCCTTATTTTTTCCAGGTTTCCCCATAACAATATCAAAATCCCAAATACAAACAAGCATAAGAACTTGATTACAAAATTAATAAAGTACCTTTTGATTAGAAGCCCACCTTCATCCGTGTGCTCTTACCAGATGGGTGCGAAGGTATATGATTGATGCATGTGACAGAGTTAAAATGGCATGTTATCGGCTAGTGGTGACTGTCAGGGGCTACATGGCTAGCCTACTGGATGTGAGGAATGGGAGAAATTTTTTCTCTTATAGAGTCACCCACTTTGGTGGGTAACAAGGCCATATTATATAGGGTTCCTTAACAAGGGTTTTGATTTTATTTCATTCCTTAGCTGATCTTGCGGTTGAAGGCTTTTCCATTTAGAGGGATCCCTTCTCATATCATTTTGGTTTCATAGCTTGTCTTAATTAGGAAAGATGTTAATTTAAATTCTAGGGTTTTATCCTCTTTCCCTAATCCAAAAGCATTAGGTTAAAAACTTTAAGAGGGGAATTCAACCTGATCCCAATTGTCTTAGTGGAGATAAGGCACTTAAGCCCTAGCCCTAAAGACAAAACATTTTTTTCAAAATTATAGTTCTTATCTCATATTTTACATAAATCCAAAAATCCAAAAATGTATTAAAATACAAAAAAATGAAAAAATAGAGCAAATACGTCGTAAAAATAAAAAAAATTAAAATTAAACCATTGGAAAATTTTAATTTATCATCTAGAACAAAGTTTGCAAATCAAAACTTTAGTCTAGACACTTTTTCTTGGGAGTTGTGCCTATATTCTTAATCTAATGGCTCAAGTGGAAAAAAAATCCTCTTCTTTGTGCTTTTAAGGGCAATATAACATTTATTTTGAGGCTTTTAAGATGTACCCAATTTTGGAATTTTATCATAGCAATACTCTTGCAAGGATTAGTAAGACCCTAAGCCTATGGATTCATGTAGAAAGGTTGTCTCTAACTACCTCAAGCCCTAGTTTCATTTATGAATTGTTTTAAATGTGTATGATTTGGAAGTGATTTGAGCCACCCAAAGTATTACAAATTATTTTATCTTGAATGTGGGATTTTATGGTTTTGAACTTAGGAGAGTGGTCCTCTTTTCTATGCAAGTTTGGTTTAGATTATTGTAGATTTTTACTTCTTTCATATATTTTTTTATTGTTGGGCTAAAATTCGCCTCATAATTTAATTCCCAAGCAAAATCACCTAATGATATTTCATCCTAGATTATTTTCACACTATCAGTTTGTTTGTAAGACTCTCCAAATTTGGGATTTTCTTCATTTTCTATCATTTTGGAAATCTAGAAGTGTAGGATAATGACAAGATTTTCCAAAATCAGACTAAAATTTCAGAAGGCAATCAAAGAAAATTCATTTTGCTTGATGTATGTATCTTTCCCACTCTTTCCCACACTCTTGAGTACCAAAGGTAATAATTCATTGTGGTATTTAAGTGGGTACTCAAGTGCTAGTTTGTATTTTATTAGATACTTATTCATATATAGGGTTTAACACTCTTTAAAATTATCTCTTAACTTTCATTATATATAAGTGTTTCTAGGCATTGATCTTTTAACTTGTTGGTGAAGTGTATGTAGATTGGGATACCCTTCATGGCTTTTTAGGAGTTGGCCTAAACTGAGGGGATATTTTGTGTAGGTGACTTTAGGCATACCTCTTATGTGCTTACCGCCAAGAACCTTATCTTTGACCTGCCAAGCCTTGTTAATTTGGGTGGTAATAGTACCCATATATCTAGTCAGAGGAAAGGATACCCATGCTAGGTTATTTGTGTCCATTAAAAGTGTCCTTCTAATTTCTTGGCCTCAAATGCTTATAAGTTTCCTTTAGGGCCTAACTCTTTGGTTTGTTCCCTTGATCGTATCCAAGCTATATATTCTCATAATCAATGCTCAAAAACTCATAACGTTGACTATTCTCATCAAGAGATCAAGGATTCCCTTGAAAAGTCCTTTTCGGTGAGTCAAGGAGTTGTTGATGGCCTTAGATGCAGGGAAAATTTTAAGGATGGAAAATTATCTTGAAGTTTAAAAACATTGGTGAATCTCACTAGTCCCTAATATCCAAAATATAATTTTTTTATTAATGTACTTGTAAAATTATTCAAATTTAAAATGATTTTTAGGCAGATAGGCCTTTCTTTTAAATCAGTGCACCTCTAAATTTTGTCAACACTTATCCTCTCCATTTAACATCTAGCACACATTTTTATGCCCACTCTTCTCCTCTCTAGTTGACACGTTTTGCTCATAATTTGACCTTTGTTTAACTACGTTACAGTTGGTTTGCTGAAATGCGGGATAAGTAAAACAAATTGACTCGGTAGTTTTTTGAAAAACCTGGAATGTGCCACGATGAGAGGTCATGGAAAGATTCTCTTTATCGTTGGTTTATTGCAATCTGAGATAAGTACAATGAATTGAGAGGTAGTATTTTGAAATACGCGAAAGGTGCTACGAATTGAGAGGTCATGGCAAGAGTCTATTAAAAACTGTAGTGGGACTCATTCGCCATAGAAATGTAGAGGTTTAGTATGGCTTATTCGTTAATGGCAAAAAAAACCTGGCGGGGACCATCGAACTTTGATGATGAGAACTAAGTCGATAGTGAAGGGAAGGGTCCAATCCATGGATTGTCGAAGAGCATATGCAACTTATTGTTATTATAAATTTACATCGAGAAGGATGCAGGAGCTTTCTCGTCGGAGCATCTAGTATGTAGTTGTGGTAAACAGGAAAATGTTATTCAACTTTCACAACATTTAAGTAGCCATACATTAGCTTAGCTCTAGCTCAACATTAATCTATGTTGCTTTGCATTCTAGGATGGAGTCAGGAATGTGCTAAGGTGAATTCTCCAGCACAAAATATCATATGCACATCTTGTCAATTGTTGAATTTATGTTTTAACTTCTAGTTCGTATGCAGAGCATTTCATTTGAAGATCTGTGTTCTAATGGGTACATGATCACACCATGAACATAATGTTTGTGCTCAATGACATCCTTTCTAAGACCTGAATAGTTTGTTAACATCCTATTTTAAAGATGTTTCCAAATAGTTGAATAGTTTTTCAACATCCTATTTGAATGTGTTTCCAAATAGTGCAAGCTGCTAGAGGATGTCCCATGTGTTGAGCAGAAACACAACCTTATTGTGTTGAGGGTAATGTTGCAGTTACAAAAATAAAACAAAATTATCTATACCAATAAGATAACCAACTTTCAAATATAAAATTTCTATTTATGGCCCATGTAGTGATTACGATTAATATGCTCAAACCCAAAGATAACTAGAATTAGGAAGAGCTTTTACCCAAGAATTCTCTCAGAAGAAATTTTTGCAGCATAAAGAGTACTATGTCCAGTCTCTTTTCACAACGTGTTTAGTTGTTGCACTTAATGGAAAATGAGTCCTAATAAGTTGTTATTAAAAATCCAAACATCAACGTTAAAGTATAACTCCACATCAAGAACATATTCTAAGGATTTATTCGTCAAATTTTTTAACTATAATTGTGAAAATCATACTTGGTTTTGCAATGGTTTCGTATGTGCTTCATTCATGATGACGATGATACTAGTACCGCATTAGTGTATGCATTTCTATTATCTCGTTAGCATGCCATTACAATCATTGGTTGTTTGGGTGAAAGGGACAAATTTGCAAATGAAATGACATCGTTTCTTTTCATTTAGTCAAAATTTTATAGATAGCCTCTTGCAATGACGAATGGAGAGAAGTGCTAAGAACTAACAAGATTTATATTTGTAACATGAAATCAGATTTAATTTTTAATTTTTAACAGGAAGTAATATTTAATTTTATATGGATGTGAGTGCATACAACAAATATGATCAGGTGCTCAGTGTAAAAGCTAAAAAATTAAAGTTCTCGGAATTGATTGAAAACTAAACAATCGCGATTGGCCCATCGCCAGCAATCCGACGCACTTCCTTTCATCAAAAAATGACTCCAGATGAAGAAGTTATATCCCGCTGACCGCCATTCAGAACAGGTGAACTTTTAAAAAAAATTGCAGAACAATGACAGGTTGATGACATGGCAGCCCGGTAAGCATGCAGGGAATATTCTTCAATTTTTTCCCAGTGGCACTATGACAAGTGTCACAGCAAGATTCGCCAGTTTGGTTTGAAAGTGAAATTTTTTTTATATATCTTCTCCTATGGTTGAATTCAAATTTTATATATATATGAGGGGCAACCCAACTAGAGGCTGACATGTGGTGCAGCTAGGGGCCGCCACGTGCCCCGTCTGGTGGACCCTTTCCAACTCTAAGGTTCGAATTTCATATTTATCCTATGGTCATATTAATTTATATGGTGGCATATTATTTATCCTAAGGTTCAACCTATATGGTGGGAGGCATATCTTATATACAAAGTCCGAACATTTTGGTGGCACTCATATATTATATTGGGTCGAATTATTATATGAAACCAAAGTTTAACTATGGTGGTCCGCGAATTACATTATATAAATTCTGAATATTGTGGGCTAAAAATTTTTGAACTATATATATTTGCAGAAAATGTTTATACCACAAGTTGGGCAGAGGTCGGGGCTCGACTCCACGACCTCCCCAAAACCACCGGCACTGTGTGCCAATAGACCACGGGTTGAAACTTAACTATCTACGATTTTGACATATATTTGTATTATTCGATTTTTTACAATGGGGGTTTGGAGGGGGAGAACCCCCTCCCATGCGACCTCCCCATACGATTAAGACCACAATACCGGTGGACGGATTTTTACAACCACAGGATTATGGTTAAGTGTGGGGTTTATTACCCCTTAACCCATGATTATGGTGCTAAACATTATGTTAAACCAAGATTTGTATTAAACCCCGCTAATCATGCTAATCACACTTATCCACAATTAATCTGAAGTTTAATTAATTTAACTCATAGATTAACTTGGCGGAGTTTTAGGGGCGCCACCAAATTCGGTGGGACTTCCAACTTTGGCAGACTTATCTGGAGTCTTCTCTAGATTTGGAGGATATTTCCTAGGAAAATTGAATGAGCCATATCTTGAGCAATTTTTGACCAATTTTGGCTTAGGAAGAGTCATTCATAGCATATTTCCATGCTCTTGTCCATTAGTACAGATTGCAGAGGCAGAGGAGAAATTATAAAGGTGTTTTTGTCACTTGGAAGAAAAAGGAAGCCTAGGGCCACCAGGGGGGAAGGCCATGCCTAGATCAGTTGAAGGCCAAATTGAGAGAATGAATAGTCATTTATGATAGATTTTTACATTCTGGACTCATTGGAGTATCTTTCAGGAGTTGTAGGTGAATGTAAATATAAATTTTTGTACTTTTGAGCTAATATAGAGGCCCAAGCCATGGAAACTGAACCAAGGAGATGTAGCCCAAGAGGGGTGAACTCCTTCATCAAAAACTTATGTTGATGGATCAATTGTGATGGATTGTTGTGTATTTTTTTGTTCTTATTCAGAATTTGATTTTCATACTTTAATCTCTTGAATTCAAACATAATACTCAGTTAATTTACCTGTTTGACACACATAAGCAACAAGGAACTTATGTACATCAAGCATAAGATCAAAAAATAAATTTTAAATCTGAAGATGAAATTAGCATAGAAAAACTGACATTCATACTCAGATCAAGTTGGTATTAGACCTTGGTTGAAAGGAAAGTTTATTTTCTTGATAGTTTCTTGAATTTTGTGCAAGTTTATTGGTTGCAAGTTTGTGATGCTGACAAGGTTAAATTTGCAGAGAGGTGAAGGGAAATTGTTGGTTGCAAGTCTTGAGATTAGGACTAGAAGAAGGAGAGCTACAATAGCACCATCTTCACCCAAAGTTTAACTCATAACTGCACTTAAAGCACCTCAGGATTTGTCTCAAGAAGATGAGATTGAAGAGGTACAAGTTGTACAAGAATTTGAGTTGATTGAAGAGGTACAAGCATCAAAACTTGAGCTTGAATCCATAGCCATCATGTCAGGTGTTGAAGAAACTGAAGGTCATTTATAATAGGATGATGTCAAGAGAGACTTCAATGACATAAAGAGGATGGTTAAAATTATGTTTGATGCATTTACTGCTAGGATGGCAAGAGAAGGTTCTGAGCCTCCACAAGGAGAAGGAACTTCAGATGATAAGAAGGATGAAGAGAAGAGTTCAAAGGGTAGTGGAGGAAATCCACCTCCATCTCCACCATATTCATCATCCTAATCTTCTCCATTAGCATCATATTCCACTTCCAACACAAAAACTAACCACACTCACTCAAAATCCACAAGAGGAAAAACACCCTTACTGAAACTAGATGTCAAATTTGAGCTTCCAATGTATAATGGGGAGGTAAATGCAAAGAGGCTTAATAATTGGATATGTTAATTGGAGGTGTATTTCAGAATTCAGAACTTTCATGAAGATGGTATAAATATTCATTTGGCTTCTTTGAGGATGGAAGGATCTGCACTTGTATGGTGGGAAGCAAGGACTCAAGAAGAGATTAAAAACTATGGTAATATCTCTATGTCTTGGTCAAGTTTTATTGTTTCCATTAAAAGGAAATTATATCCCTCAGATTACATGAAAAAAGGCCATTATGGATTGGCAGAATTTTAGACAGTTGAAAGGGAAAAGTGTGCAAGATTATACTCATGAATTTAGGAGAAGAGCTCTTATTTTGGGTATTAATTTATATTCTAAAGAAATTTTGTTAAAATACATTGGGGGTTTGCACAGTTACCTTAGGCACACTATTCTCATGTTTAATCCCACAAACATAGATGAATTTTGTGTTCAAGCCACACACTTAGAAGCAAGAGGGAAATAGAACATAGATAAGAAAAGTGATAGTGAGGGTAAAGGAAAGGGAAAGTTTTATGGAAGAGGAAAGAGAAATAGCTCTGTCAAAAGAGAGAAGGAAAAACTAACATGTAAACAATGTTTGAAAAATGGCCATGATGAAGACCATTTTTGGCAACTTCATCCAGAGTTAAAGCCAAACAAATTGGAAGCCAAAGAGAAGGGGAAAATTGTTGCTATAGTTAAACATGACTTAGGGTCAGATTCAGGAGATGAGACAAAGATTACAGCCATGGGTTTGAAAGGTAAGAACATAGCAAGCACTAGTTCTTCAAATTGTTCCAGTGTTACTCAATATGAAGATACAAGAATATAAATTTTCCATATTAGAGTTGTCTCTAAACATTACACTTTTTGATAGTGGGTCACAATCTAACTTGATTTTCGAAGACTTGGTTAAGAAGCTAGACCTTGAAACTGTTAGACATCCAAGACCTTATCCATTAGGGTGGATATGCAAGAATCCAAACTTGCAGGTTACAAGGAAGTGCATACAAAGATTCACCATCATTTCAAAGTTTCTTGATGAAGTTGAACTTGATGTGGTGCTGCTTGAGATATCAGGTATTGTATTGAGAACTCCTTATCTGTATTCTAGGAAAGCAGTATTCATTGCCATGAGAATAAGTATCACTCTTTTAAAGATGGTATTGAGTACATAGTTAGAGTGCATAAGAAGAACACAAGTTTGTCTCTTATACATGCAAGAGAAATGAAGAGGATAGTGAATGCAAGTTAGAATTTGACATTGTTAATGATCAAACAAAGAGATCTTTTGAATCAAAACTTTCAAAAATATGCTTATGCTTGTAATGAGATGTTTAAGGATTCTAACAGGTTTCCTTTGAAAGGATGTGAACAAGATGTAAAACATTTGTAGTAGTCAACATCAACGTTGACCAGTGTTGGAAACAAGATGTCGGTGCAAGAGAGTGCAAAGGTCAAAGAGAAAATGACAAATAAGTTTGACAAATAAGGCATGGGTTCCACAAATTATTGTTTTTGGTTTCCAAAAGGTACATGGCAATAGCGAAGATACTTCGCCAAGAGTCAACGCAAGTACAAAGCAAGATCAGTTAAGAATCGCGATGGTGACAGTGTGCAAGGTGAGACATTTTTTAAGTTTACTTTGATTAATGAACAAGGTAGGAACAAGGTGGTTTCTACAAGAACAAATTGTTGCTTTGCAAATTCATGGAAATTGCAGCATGATGGTGTCAATGACAGCAAGAGAAGGTCATAAGAATCAAGGAAAAATTTAAGTTTTTGTGAAAAGCTTCAATTGATGAAAATGGGAAAATTTCAGTGGAGAGAGACTGGAAGGGTGAGGGAACAATACCCTCATCCACATGTTCATTAATCAAAGTATTTTGGGTTCCAAAAGGCTTATAGTGGGGAGGAATGATCAGGTGCTTAGTGTAAAATCTCAAAAATGAAAGTGCTCAGAATTGATAATTGATTGGAAATTGAACGACTACGACCGACCCATCGCCAGGAATCTGTAACACTTCGTTTCGTTGAAAATTGACTCTGAATTAAGAAGTTATAGCCCGCTAACCGTCGTTTAGAATAGGTGAATTTTTAAAAAAATGCAGAAAAGTGACATGTTGATGACATGGAAGCCCAGTCAGCATGCAGAGAGTATTCTTTAGTTTTTTCTTAGTGGCACTATGACAAGTGTCACAACAAGATTCACCAGTTTGGTTTAAAAGTGATTTTTTTTTTTTTTTATATCTCCTCCTAAGGCTGAATTTGAATTTATTTATTTTTTATATGAGGGACAACCCAACCAGAGGTTGACATGTGCTGCACCTAGGGGTCGCCACGTGCTCCCTCTTGTGGACCCTCTCCAACTCCAAGGTTCGAATTTCATATTTATCCTATGGTCGGATTAATTTAAATGGTGGCATATTATTTATCCTAAGGTTCAAACTATATGGTGGGAGGCATACCTTATATACAAATTCTGAACATTATGCTGGCAATTCATATATTATATTGGGCCGAAGTATTATATTAAACCAAAGTTTAACTATGGTGGTCTACAAAATACATTATACAAAGTCTGAATGTTTTGGGTTCAAAGGTTTTGAACTATATATATTGGCGGACAAAAGTTTATACCACAAGCTAGGCGGAGGTTGGGGCTCGACCCCACAACCTCCCCCAAACCATTGGCGCTCTGTGTCAATAGACCATGGGTGGAGACTTAAATATCTACGTTTTCAACATATATTTGTATTGTTCGGTTTTTTACAATGGGGGTTTGGAGGGGGCTAGCCCCCTCCCATGAAACCTCCCCGTACGACTAAGACCACAAGACCGACGGGCGAAGTTTGATAACCACACGATTAATTTAAGTGCGGGGTTTATTACCCCTTAACCCATGATCATGACACTAAACATTATGTTAAACCAATATTTGTATTAAACCACGCTTATCGCGCTTATCCACAATTAATCCACAGTTTAATTAATTTAACTCATAGATTAACTTGGCGGATTTTAGGGGCACCACCAAATTCGGAAAGGCTTCCAAATTTTTTGGACTTATCTGGAGTCTTCTCCAGATTTGGAGGAGATTTCCTAGGAAAATTGAATGAGCCATGTCTTGAGCAATTTTCAACCAATTTTGGCTCAGGAAGAGTCATTCCTAACAGATTGGCATGATCTGGATCCATTAGTATATTTTTCAAAGGTAGAGGAGCAATTATAAAGGTTTTTTTGTCACTTCGAAGAAAAAATAAGCCTAGGGCCACCAAGAGGGAAGATCATGCCTAAATCAGCTGAAGGCAAAATTGACAGAATGAATAGTCATTTCTGATATATTTTGACATTCTAGACTCATTGGAGTATGTTTCAGGAGTTGTAGGTGAATTTAAACAATAATTTTTTCACTTTTGAGCTAATATAGAGACCCAAGCCATGGAAGTTGGACCAAGGAGATGTAGCCCAGGAGGGGTGAACTCCTTCATCAAAACTCTATGTTGATGGATCAATTGTGATGGTTTGCTGTGTATTTTTTTTTTTTGTTGCTTAGAATTTGATTTTCATACTTTAAGCTCTTGAATTCATACATAAAACTCAGTTAATTTACCTGTTTGACACACATAAGCAACAAGGAAACCTATGTACATCAAGCATAAGATCAAAAAATAAAATTTAAATCTGAATATGAAATTAGCACAAAAAAACTAACATTCATACTCATATAAAAATATAATTTTATGTTTCAATACACTCCACACTATCGTTTTCCACTTACGCAGTGTTTTTATTTCACCCACAATATTTTTTATGAGTAACATTGATATTCTCCATGTTAAATCGAACATTGCCTCTATGTGTCAAATATTTTAATTTAAATTTCAAAGCTATTTGTAACGGATCTTTTCTAACTACCCACCATTTGTTATAAATACATCATGAGTGGTTAATCTCTTGTGTCTTAACTAGAAATACAACCTAGGAGCATTTTTTTAAATAAAAATATTAATCTTAGATAATTGTTTTGTTTTTGTTAAAAGTCCAAACTTTGTTAAAGCCTTCTATTATAAAAATGTGAGAAATTATAAATATGTTTAAATCAATTAGCGTCATTGTCTCAATAATTGAGATCATGTCAAGTAGATCATTTATGTCCTCCAACTAAATAGCAGATTCCTCTCAATAACGTTTTGTATTAGTTAATGCTTTATTACTGAGTAGAAATTTTTTGTCCTTATTATACCTTTGTTGTGTGATATTAAGAATAATTTCATAAGAGAAATTTAATTAGAGATCGATGCTTGTTAATGCCTTTTCTGAGTTATTTGTTCAATTAAGATATTTTTGGGTTAACATTTTTTTGTTAAACATTAAGCTGTGTTGAAATTAATATTTTGGTTGAAGTATATACTAATCATTGTTTCACAAGATGCAAAGAGACATTTGTTGGGAAAAGAGAGGTCGATAGGATTGTTAAATTGAAAAAGTTTTACTTTGGTTTGAAATAATAATTGTTGTATTAGATATAAGTTGTTTGATAGGATTGTTAAATTGGAAAAGTTGTACTTTGGTTTAAAATAATAATTGATGCATTCGATTTAGGTTGTTTAATATATTTGAGTTAAGTTAATAATACACCATTAAAATAATAATTGAAATATTGAAATGAAGGTTAACGACCATATTATAATAAAATTAGCTATCTTTTAAAAATATATTAAAAAAACTTACTAAACTAATACCAAAAAAAAAATTGCTTATAAAAGACGTGATACTTTCTAAATATATGAAAGGATATTAACAACAAAATGTTAATAAAAGACAATAATTGTTTAGTGAATTTAATTATCCATGCCTCCACCCGCTAAGAAAAGTACCTCTTTAATTCTCAGATAATCCATCATCGAATTTAAAATTACACATTACTTGACACGTTTATGTATTTTTTCTAAATAAAAAGAGAGTAACTGGTAATCATGAATATTTCCATGATGTCTGGATCGACTGTTTTCAATTTTGTTTTTTCTATGTTCAATTTTGCGATGAATTACTTTCTCATATATATATATATATATTTGTGTGTGTGTGTACTTTATCACTTAATAGAAAGTAGTGTTTCTTTGTGGAAAAAAAACTAGTAATCATGAATAAAGCATGACCATCCGAAAAACAATCTTCCAAATTCATTGTCTGGTATCAAGTTCACATCAGAGCCTTTTATTTGTTTAATTAAATACGAAACAACATTTTCAAGCCTTCATTCCATCTTGTTGTTTGAAGTTTGACTTAGATTTCTCACGAAACAACATTGTCGAGCCTTCATGCCATCTTGTCGTTGCTCTTGAGGCTATAATTGCATTGTCAAATTTTATGTTACATAAATCTTGATTCTAGATATTTAAAATGTTAATATTTAGCTCTAGGGTGGAAACATGAAGCTGGGTTACACTTTTGTGAGAATTGGGGGCGGAAAATTTTTTTCAGTAATAGTTCAGCCGAACATTTTTCAAATTTCGACCGAACTTTGTAAGAGTTTGGCCGAACTTTGTAAGAGTTCGGTCGAACTTTGTAAGAGTTCGGCCGAACTTTCTTATAAAGTTCGGCCAAACTCATGATTCCGTTTAGATTGATGGCACACTGACGGCGCGGGCAAACAGAATTTTTGCCAGAGGTTGGAAAACCGGAAACAAAATTTCGGCCGAACTATGAGTTCGGCCGAAGTTTTACTTTTAAAATAGTTCAGCCGAACTATTTTCTATAAATAAATCGCCCGCGAGTTTTGACAGTTTACAGTTTTCGTTGTGCGCACGTGTTTTTTCGCTGTGTCTGCGTTGTTGCTGCTACCGTCCGCCGTGGTGCTCCTGCCGTCCCCGCTCGTGGTGCTCCTGCCGTCCGCCGTGGTGCTCCTGCCATCCCCGCTTGGGTATGTCACCAAACTTCTTGCCTCTTTCGAAAAATGCTGAATGCCGAATGCTGAATGTCGAATTACATTGAAATGTCAAATTTAAATGTCATTTTGAAATATATTGGTTATGGTTTTCTGTTCTGGAAAATGAGTGAAGGGTTTATTCGAAATGTTATGTTTTTTTTTGAACTAAATACAAAATACATGATATGTGATCTACCAAGTTACAATTTTGTTAATCGTATTTGGCTGGTTGAGCATGTAATGACGAGAGTCTAGTATAGTAGTAAAAATTGATTACAATTGGGTGGATTCCGAAATATTGGAGCTCGAGTTCTACATCGGACCACAAATAGTGGAAGCCGAAAGGTGCGTGACTTGGCGTAATTCAATAGCAAAGGCCAAAGTCTGTGGCCTGGTTACATATCAAAGGCCGAAAATCTGTCCCCGAAAGGGACATATGCCAACGCGAAAGTGAGAGGTTTTTGCCAATGCCAACATCCACATCAACTTATATCCTATTATCATATCTAGAAGAAAAATGGCAATGCCAACTAAACCATATGCTCCACGCTCTCACTCATCGTCATATGGACGTTTCGTTGGGGTGAAACTCAATGTTTGAAAGCATTGTAGTTGTGAAATGTCAAATGTCGCCTCTTTCGAAAAATGCCAATGCGAATGCCGAATGCCGAATGCGGAAACTCTGTAGGTTCACTCTGGTTCGAAATCTTTTATGATAGTTGTCATCGTGCTCTTCAAAGATTTTTATTGGAATTTATCCTTTTAAAATCTGGTGATGGCCTGAAGATAAATTTTTGCAGTGAACATAGCAGATTTTTATGATAGCCACTATTCTGAAAACAGTGATTTGACCGAAAATATTGCTTTGAAACACATTTCCCAAGCAGATACAATGTTCACAGTCCCATTCTTGAAACCCTTTCTTGGAGTCTCTCTCTAGCTAGAACTGCACCTACACTCTGCAACTAGCCAAAAAACAGATTTGAAATATTTGTCTAAATTTTTATATAATTGAAATTCTAAATCAGATGATTTTCTCCATGCTAGATGCAGTCCTACCTAATAAAATGTGTAGTACTGCTTTTGGGAAACTCGTTCTACCTCTAGAAACTCTCTTTGGAGACTA
Organism: Pinus albicaulis; assembly: GCA_034641835.2. NCBI lineage: Eukaryota > Viridiplantae > Streptophyta > Pinopsida > Pinales > Pinaceae > Pinus > Pinus albicaulis. Next base: position 957,930,033 of record CM076575.1, read on the forward strand.
CCAGCTACTCGCACTCTTGCCTGCAACATGCATTGACTAACTGGGTTGCATAGCACTACCACTAGGGAACTTGTTCTTGCCTCTTTTGTTGGAAATATTTGCCTCCCTTCTTGACTGGAATGTTGGAAACCTGCTCTTTCTTGAAACCCCTTCTTGGAGTCTCTCTCTAGCTAGAACTGCACCTACACTCTACAACTAGCCAAAAAACAGATTTGAAATATTTGACTAATTTTTTATATAATTGAAATTCAAAAACAGATGATTCTCTCCAAGTTTTAATTGTTTAAAATATGATTGTTTGAGCAACTCTTTCTCTGGGATACAAGAAGGCTGAAAGATTTTTTTTCTTGTATATTTGAAGCTCTCCATTATTATATAAAAGGATTTTTTGTTTGTATATTTTTATGCTCTTTGCCATAGTAATGTCATAGTGTATGAAGTTTTAAATTGTTTTTATTATTTTTATTATATGTTGGATGTGATTTTGATTGAAAATGCTTCTTTTTTATTTATTAATTAAAAAAAAATATTAGAAAAATTATTGCTTTAAGCCTTGGAATTTACAATCAAAATTAGAAAATGTATTTATATCTAAACTATTTATGAAAAGTTTAATATTGTTTGATTTTCTCTACCATGTCCTTTTTACATATATCTAGAATAATATTATTTGTAGTTTCCAATTTTTTGTAACGTTTTACTACCATAATCAAAATCTATAGAAACAATAATCTAACATTATAATATCTTGAAATGGAGCTAGCCAACTCAAATATAGTATTGCAAATCCCTGGCTAAGTTAGATGAGGATTACATATGGTCTTGAATGAGCATTTGGACTCTTTAGATATGCGCACCAATTATGTTCATATAACACAACAAATATATGATTCAATACAAATGTCACATAGAAGTCATATTTATCTCATGGGCCTTCAACTTAAATTATATATCTAGCATTACATTAAGCTATAGGAGATAAATCAAAGAAGCATTTGAATGTAAATTATACATGTGTAATAATTATATGTCCTTTCTAGTTCAATAAATAGATAATAATTTGGCTCAACTATGCCTTGTACTCAACTATGCCTTGTACATGTTTTCCTTTAAACCTTTACTTTCATAGCACATTTTCATCAAAAATTTTATTTCTCAATTTTTTATTATATATTATGTTTTTTAATTAATTAATAACAGCCATTATTACCGAAAGGGATTTTACAAATTTATCTTTTATAAAATGAATTATGGGGGGCATATTGAGATGGTTATCTCACTTTTTACTGATTCTTCTAATATTCCTAGAATTTTATGAAAGAAAATATGAATTTGAAATGTTTGTATAAATTTAATGAGGATACATGAGTTGATTTTGAGAAGACCATCATCACTTATGTCTAGATTGAGACAGGGCATCATCACATTAAAAAACCAAGTACAAATTGTAGTAATCCTAGAATCATGCTTTACATATAAGGTAAAATTGGGGAACTCATGACTTGTACTATAGATAAAAAACATTTACCCTTACCAAAAAATATATGATAAAAATTGACAAACTACATAAGCTTAAGCTTAAGGGGATATAATCCTTCTTGCCTTCCATATAGATAATGAAAATGATTGTTCCAAGCCTCATGTTGCTTCTCATGTTATTTTATAAACCTTGATTGGAAAGAAAAATAGGAGGGCAGAAATGTAAGAAATATAAAACATAATGAAACACAACGTAAGAAATAGAGAACATAATGAAACAAACACATACATATTTCTCTAGACAATCAATACAATTATTTTCCTATGAATCCTTATGGGAGACAAGCAACCCTAAAAAGTAATGATGCTCTAGACTCCTTTTTCCCTAGGAAATCCTTATGGGAGAAAAACAACACTAAAATGTAAACATGCTCTAGAGTTAGCTACTGAATTTTAGCATGTAAGGTTGCTATAAAAACTTAACTTCATACATTTTTCTCTCTAACTTCACACTCCTAGTTGTATTTTCAACTATGGAACAAAATACAATAACAAAAAATGGAACTCTTATTCCTCCTAGTGGCCAAGTATTTAACATAGCGTGATAGCCAATTAGGTGTAAGATTTGACTCTGTCAACCATTAACGAGGTTTGTGATTTTAGACCCTTTATAGAGTCTTGTTAAAATTCCACATGTAGCTAGCTTTCCATGCATGAGTAATGGGGCTAAAATGTCATTCTCTCGTGCCATGACCTGGTCAACATGATAGGTCAACTTACTAAAGGCATAAATTTTGAATGAACTTCATTTGATGTTTTTCTTGCACCATTGGATATGTCTTTAAGTGTAGAATAATGGTCAAGATTTTGGCACAAGGGATAATCGTTTGACCCCTAGAAATGTCATTTAATACCTCAAAATGACTCCAAAAGGTTTTAGACCCCAATTCTCCACCCACCATTAAAATGACCCTACAAGTTGATTCTTTCAGTTTTTTCACTCTATAAGCATCAAAATATAATATGACAAATAAGTTTTTTCAGTTTTTTCAGTTGATCCATTTATGGTAAAGAAATCAAATAGTTCTATCTATTCCACCTTGCAACTCTAAGAGACATTGAATTAAATTTCATCTCAAGACAGGGCTTTGAGAGGACACTCTCAAAGCCAACCTTCGTTATGGCTTTGAAACACCTGGTAAGTATCAAGACTTAGCAACTTTATTTGCATAATTTTTTCTAGCATGGACCTTAATGTCATAGCCTTCTTTTGCCTAAATGAATGCAAATTTCCTTGCCATTTGGCTTGTGACATTCATAATTCATGCCCATGGAACATGATTGTGTTGCAATTGTGATAACATTTGCTGTATGCAGAAGCTAATAAAAAATGATCGAAAATGACATTTTTGCTCTGTTTTTTTGAAGATTTAAGGAAAATTACACTAAGTAGCTTCCAACCTCATATGACCATCATGTCAAACTCATCTTAGGATATTGTCCAGGTAAGAGCCACTTAAGCAAGCAATCTAGTATACATGACTCCAATTTCAATTAGCAGCAATGACAGTTCTAAGTATGGTGCAAACATTGCTCTAGATCCTCAATGGGGCATGTTTGATGAAAATAATTTGGGGAGTGAGAGAGGGAGATGGTAGGAGAAAAAAATCAAGGAATCCTCAGGAAATTGAAAAATATATAACTAATAAGGTGGAAGACATTTGTAACCTAAGAGAGAAACCTGTGAGGAAATGTGTGAAGTTGGTATTACACCCAATTGGACAACCTTGAGGAGAAAACATTTCTCCCACTTTATTTGTTGGCATAACCTAGTAAGTGTTATTCACTAGCATGTATTTTGTAAAGGCCTTTCAACCTAGTTCCCATTCAACTCCATCCGCCAGGTTGTAGAGGATTCCAAGCCTAATTTCATAAAAAGTAAGTTGGGGATGATCACATTGACTTGCTTGATGACATGTCTATGAAGATTAACTACCTTGAACTATTTTTTTGCGTAGGGAAAGATACACATTCCCATGTCTGAGCATGAAAACGTTCTTTGATATTGTTAATGCCTCTAGTGTTTACTTCTACAAGTTCTATAGGCAGAGTCTGTAAAGGGCCAGGTAGCCTCTAGATCTCATCTTTTATGAAAGGTGACATATCTAGTAAATGCCCCTACAGTCAATCTCTGGAATGGATCTAAATAGAAGTTCTTCATTTTAATATCCGTAAAACACAACTAATTTAAGGTAAACTATGTACATGTGTCATTTCTTCCACAAACTAAAGTGTATAAGTAGGAAATTTTATACCAAGTGTGCTCCCACCATGTAAAGTTCAATTTGGTGAACTTATCATTTTTATAATATCTTTTCGATTAAATTTAGTTTCACAAATGATCAATTATTGCTTTGAAAGTTGTGTTCTACATAATTTGTGTACACTAAATTACAAATTGATTTTTTGAAATCTATTTTGTGAATGTTGACCAATAGATATATATCATGGAGGATGAAAGATGAAGATCAGCCGAATCCCATATGGAGGTTCAGGGATCGGAGGATGTTCACGGTATTTAAATATAATCTTAAATCTCCATACATGTGTGTACATATGGAATTGATTTTTTTATTAACTTTGTGAGTGAAATTAGTTTTTAATAAGTTTCATATTTTAATTTTTAGGAGGCAAGAGGAGAAGGGTTTCTACTCCATCCATGGAGCGTGGCCAAGGTTCAACCGGTCGAGGGATGAGTGGTAGCAGGTTGCGGGAAGGGGGTGATATTTATTCCCCCGAAGGCCAATCAACGGCTGCTGGTTCTCAACAGGGTCACTGTGGGTCTGGTTCTCAACAACGTCATTCTGGGGTTGGTTCTCAGCAGGGTCATGTTGGAGATGATGTTAACCAACAACATCAAGGTTGACATCAATTTCAATATTTTTTCATTAAATTTGTACAACTTTTTTTACACGTGTCTTTTCTAATATACAAAATTATATATATATTGATGTAGAGGCTGAAAATGTTCGAGCCAGTGGTCAAAATAGACGCAGGGCAGCGCGCTACATTCAAGAAGAAGGCTGTCAACCCAACACAACTTATCCGGCTGAGATTACTGATATACCATGGGAAACGAACATGGCGGAATGCACCTTACAAAGGTGTCAAAGCCTTCATGCAAAATTGCAAAGAGATCTCGAGGCTTTGCCTCTACCTGCTGAGAGTAGACAAAGTCTCGAAATAGTTACACATTCATTGAGTGAAATGGTAAAAGTGTACAAAAATTTGGGGCCAACGACTGATTCGTTTGTAGAACTGATGAGAAAGAGAAAAGAAACAGTGATAGGTCCCGATAAATGGCAGGACATAAAACAAAGAGTTACAAGAGCAGATGCCAAGTCAATGTTTAATTATAAGGAAGGGCCAAAAAGAAAAATGTTGAAGGTGCAGTATTTCAAGCACCTAGACAAAGCTGCTTATTTGTATGATCGACATCTTGCGGCCTTTGGAAGGCTTCCATGGAACGATGAGGTTCCTGTTTATTTTGCACAAATGTTTTATGCAATTTTTTTTTTGGGTATGAAACCCGACTACAATGACCTTCCTTCAGAATTTTTTGGCCCTGGGAGAGGTCGATTATATCAACGTAAGGGCGCTAAGCGAGATGTGGAGTTGCCTCGCCCTGAGCCGCCATTGGTGAGTCGACCGTTTCGAGTCGAAACCCTGCGATCAGAGATGGATGCGACTTCTCAAATAAGTCGTGAAGCAAGAGATGTTATGATCGACAATGTTCATAGCGGATTGAGTGGAGTCGATATTTGTTTAAATCGAAAAAGAGCACTTGAAAATGCACGTGCCAATTTTGTTTATCGTACAGATGAGGAGATTTACAACATGAATGTTGAAGATCTCCGAACATATGCAATAAATTGTTGCAATGGTCTGCAAGACCTAATTTTTCATGAGGAAGAGGGCACCGGAACGGTATGTGTTAGTGACCTTAAGGTTTGAAATTATATTTACATATACATGTGTACAATTTGTAATAAATACATGTGTATGTACATGTATACATTTATTTGTATGTGTACATTAATCTAACAAAATGTATGATTATATGTTAAAACACCATTTGCAGTTCTCAGGCATGATGCGTGATGAAAATGTTAATATTACGTTCGGGACCTCTGGCTCAAACGATGCAGCTGGGTCTGACCATCATGATATGTTGGCACATGTATGTTAGTTTTTTTTAAGTGACTCTAAAATAAATAATTGTTGCCACACATGTACATGTATGTATATATATAATTCGATAAAATGTTTTAACAGGTACCGATTCCGTCTGATGTTTTTGGGATGGCAGTACCTTCTTCTTCCTTAGGAGATATACCTTCTACTTCATTGGGAGATGTGCCACAAGTATGGACAATTTTTCACAAGTTCAAAATTTATGTTTAAAAGTTATATATATATATATATATATATATAGATATATATATTCTACCTCAAAAAGTTCCATTAAAAATTGAGATATATAGAGAGAGAGATCTATATTTTGAGTTATTTAAATTTTTTTGAATTTAGGTTCCTATAGAAGATTTTTTTAATCTGGGGACTCTAGCGACGGAGATAGGAACATCCACAACATTTGAACAAGTTGTCTTTAGTTCCTTTTTTTAATATTATTGAAAATAAGTTTATATATGTACATGTGCATTTTCATTTGAAAGTTTTTAATTTATATATATATATATATATATATTTATATTTATATTTATATTTATATTTAATTGTACATGTATATTGTACAGTTTACCACTGCAGATGTTCTTATGGGAGAACCTGTTCATCAAATGGAGAGGGAACCTTACGAGGTATTGCATGATTTTTTTGTTATATTTTGTTTTTTACATGAAGTTCTAGATATATATATTCTCATTAATTTTTAAAACTTCAAATTTTAATGTTCAAGTACATGTGCATTGTGTATGTAGGTTTCCTATTCACAGGATAGGGCGCAGACTGAGACCCAGACGCTAGATCCTCCATTTGATGGACATGAGTTACAGTAGATTTGATTTCAAAATTTATATGGTTTTAAAATTTGTTAAACTTGATACAGTTTGATACTCAAGTGAGATTTACAATTTTTGGACATATTTTATTACATTGTTATTATATAATTTGTTTTATTTAATTTTTGGATGGTTTTAGTACTTTTGGCATGTGAATGTGAAGTAATGTTGTCATCCGAACTACATTTGGCATGTGATATTTAATTTGTTAAATGTTTTTTGTTGGATAGTTGAATTATAATTGGCATGGCATGTGAAGTTTTTAAAACTCGAGTTTTGGATGGTTTCAATCTACATTTTGCATGTGATATTTAATGAACTTTAAATGTTTAATGTTTTAATGTTGCACAATATATAATCAAAAGGGTTTTAAAACTTAAATTTTTGGATGGTCTCAATCTACAACTTAAAGTTTTGGATGGTTTCAATCTACATTTGCACATTTGGTAAATTGAAATGTTACTTGTAACAAGAAAATCCCCATTGATTTCATTGTATATGTTGATTTCTGATTTGATATAATTGCATGTATGATGGTACATTACTTGTAAAGTCATTGGATTAATAGTGTTCATTGATTTCAGTGTAAGCGCAAAAAATTATTGATAGTGTAGAACGATTTTTGTGTTATAATAATTAAACCTAATAATGGTTATATTAATATTAGATGTATTTACATATTATTGATAAAATTAATCATATGTTTCTCATATTATCGATAGTTTTTCCTTGGTTGCACACGACTGAAACCAACTTAGATCCATCTTAACTACGGATCTATCAAGCGCCGAGAGGGATCAAATCTCTTGAGGTGCAAACCTTTCTTCAAGTTTTGCACTCAAAAAAGAGGTTTGCACCTCTAGATATTTGATCCCTATCGATGCTTGATAGATCCATAGTTATTATGGATCTAGGAAAATAACTTTCTAAAAATAAGTAAGGGAAAAGCAGCATAGGGAAAAATTAGGAGTAGATTTAGGGCATAGGGAACAATTAGGAGTAAATTTAGGAACATGTGATAGTTGGGTGAGATAAAATCATATATTTTAATAAAATAATGGGAATTTGTAGGAGAGACAAATAGTGGATATGACATGTATTTTGGTGAATAATCAAATTTATGGAATTAAACAATTAATTATTTTTGTATGTGAAAACAAGATTCACACCTAATCCTCACATAAAAGACTAAATTAAACACATTATTATTAAGGGGACGAGGAGCTTTCTAGGTTTTGAGCTCCCCATTGTTAGATGAGTGTCGTAATGGCATTCCATGTATTTTTGTGAGAACTTATGATATTGTGATATTCTAATTACGAAATAGTGATCTTGAGTACATGTTGGATAATGTAGTAGATAGGAACTTTTTGATAAGGGGAGATAAGGGATGTGACCAAATTCCTATCAGTGAAAAAAAAAATTCTTCACCTTCCTATAATTCCATTGTAGCTTTGGGGGCCAAAGGTAAGAAGAGTACCTTGGAATTTCTTGGGTGAAAAACCAAGTGGGTCACCAACTTTGGTCTATTGCATTGGAATTCATTAAAGAATTGGTCATTGGAGCTGCTTCAAGCTAGGAGTGAGCATCGTCACCAACCTACATTGAATATTTTACACTCCCTAGGGTGAATGATACTTTAAATTGATTGACAGTCCAAGACTTTCGAATTTTTCCAAATGCCAAATGATCTTACAAAGCTAGTATTTATAATATCCTAGTAGGTCATTCGGTGACAACTTTTACCGGAAACTTGAAACAAAGAGAATCTATTCCTGGCTAGGACATCATGTAAGATGTCTGCCATAAATAATAAAATTTTACTTAAACGCTGAGATTCAGGCAAGTGGGGACAACCACTTGTTATCTCGTCCCTTGGAGGCTAGGCCATATGGGGACCGAATTTGACCTTAAAAAATAAAGTGAAATAATTTGTACCATACGGTCGGAAAACATATACAAGAACAATTAATATACAAGAAAAAATAATTTCATTCTAGAATGTATATATCCAATACATATAACATTTTTCATCAATGCACATGTATAGAAAAACCACTTTCAGTTGATACTAGAGCACATGCTTGTACTCAAACAATTTGTAACATGCGCAAACCACAAATAACATAAGCAGCTCAATTTTTAGTTGAGTATTGGAAGTTCTAAAACATATTTAATCCAAAGATAATTAATTGTTGGACACTTCACTCAAAAAAATTCTAATGGAATTCCATCTTCAATAATCCGTTCATGATCGGATTTTGATATTTTCCATTTCTTAATTTTCGATTTTTTCTTTGATTGAACTTCTATCAACTTTATGCGTGCTGCACACACCAAGTGACTATATTGACAACTTATGGAATCAAGTTCATAGTCTTCAAAGTAAACAAAGTCTCCACTTTGATGAGTTTGTTTGAAAAAATAACCTTTCAGTATAATAGACCCTCTATCATACTGAAATCCGTGATCATTATAGTCTTGTAATAATTTCATTTTTCGTTCAGTGCAACGCATCAAATAATACTTCACATTTTCATCGTTGTCAATAGGTTCAATTACAGCAAAAACATCTCCTGCACAATAAAATAAAAATTTAACATTTAATTATGCATATTTAAATTTATTTCTAGATCTTTAAATCATTAGAAAGTAATTCAAATGTTACCTTCTCTAACAAGATCAGAAACTCGATCACCATCGGATGATATTGTAGTTTCCTCTGATTGCATTTCTTCAAACATTGCAATAGAAATTTTTCCCTTTGTATTTAGCTATGTATGTTTCCAATCGTTCACATACTTTTTGTTTTCACAAACGTCATTGGATTTTGTGTTGTCTATGCAAACATCACAAAACAAGAATATTTTCTTTTATCCAATGCAAACACATTTGTGGACAACTTTGTTTGAATTGAATGCAATTTTTGAGTCCCTTTTATTGTTTCAACGTCATTTCCAATTGATCTATCTACGTCTCCGATTCCAATATGCCAGAAAAACCTTTATATGGAAAATTAGAAAAAGAATTTGTAAATATGATATCAAAATACAATTAAAAATAATCATTGCATGATAAATGTACAATGTTTAAATTAGATTTCCAATATAAATTAAATTGAATGTACCTTCACACTTCTCTTGATGGGTTAATTTCATGGCTTAGAGCAGTTTTGCACCATTGAACAACTTCTTCAGCGTTCACAAGTCGGCGTGCAAAGTGGTTCATTTGATATCTTCGAAGTACTCGTTTTATGCATGCTCCCGCACCGTCATGTTCTCCTTTTCCATGGCCAGTCTCAAAGAAATTCCAACAATGTTTAATGCAGGTTTTCTTATGAAGACAACACAACCAAAAGAATGATCGTGCAGATTTGAATTGACCTGCGCATCCGTCTGAACATATCCAATGTTCATTGAATGTTATTCCACGATTTTTCAATGAATCATAAATTCTTCCAAAACAATGTTGTACAAAACATGTATCATGTGTACGATCATCATTGATATAAAAGTGATATTTTTTAATGATATGTCGATTTTCACTCGTGCTTTCTATATGATCGACATTTTGTTCAGCATGTCTATATAGAATATGGACGAGCATGGAGACTTGGTCAGAATGATAGTATTCACACTGAATTTCTTTTTGTGGAACAAATGTGTAGTTTTCTGCAAAATCAATCACTGACAAAATGGTCCCTGGTGGAAAAACTTCATGAGATTTTTTGAATTGCAAGTCTTGCCATCGAGCTCTATGGGAATGTTTGGTGTATTTGTAAATTTCTGCCTCAAACTTTCTCAAAAAGTCTATCAGAAAAATTTTGTCTTCTCGTAATTCAATTATTTTAACACTATTTGCACCTTGAATCGATGTACTGATATATTCATATCTCTTCCATTTCACTTTCATGTTGGACAATGATTGATCATTTATATCAATACAATATTTGTTTTGAAATTTAGCCAAATTTCCACAATCATTGCATTTTTTACCACCAACACATCTCTTTTTGTAAAATAGTTCATTGCTTTCTCTTTCACATAGAATTTGAGATATGAATTCACGGATAGTGGAAGGAGGAGGTGAATCCTTCCATAACGTTCTACCGAAATCAAGGAATGTGTCATAATATAACTCAAATTCCACATGATAACGGCAACAACAAGTGTCGCGTACGGTGATAGGTTTTACATACCATGGTTTTTATTGAACAAAAGCACTGAGTGAAACATGAATTTGACGATTCTCTTCTTTGAACTTGTTGAATAACTCTATCTGAGTGGTTTCCAAGAGATGTTTTTCATGTTCTTCGTATTGATTTCATGCTATTCTTTCTTCGCATCACATGTCTTGCAGTCGGTGAAACACGTGAATTGTTCTTCCAATATTCATATATTATTTTTTAACATCTTCTCCAAGTCTATCTTTGTATGGTTGCCTACAAATAGCTCTCCAACAAGCGAGTTCATCATTTACATCTATTTGCAGTCGAAATTTTCGATGTTTGTGCAGAGTTTTTCGCAAGGTTCCCAGTGCTCGTGCCATAGATGTTATCAAACGATTTTCTGAGTACTTGGTGAAACCATTGCCATCTGTATTCCTCTACGTATATTTGAAACATATTTATCTCTAGATATCTTAATTGACTTTATAGCACTACTCACATTTTTTATCACCTCTTCCTTCATTTTTTTTATCTTTGGTTAATTTTCGAATACCCAATAGTGTCGTCGCTTCTTTTAATTTCTTTGATGATAGGAGACCTTTCAACATTTGAGCTTGAACTGTCACTCGCTCATTTAAGAAATAATCTTTAAAAATGCAGTTGACACGATATCGTATAACATGGTCAGGTTTTTTATCTCCATATGTGTGAGTGTCAACATTTTCTAACATCTCATTATCGATAGTGATTTCATCTATACATATTCGAAAAAATAGTACATATTCAATAAATCACTAAATTAATAAATATGTCAATAAATATTAGGAATATTTTAAATATATCAATAGATCATAATATTTACATTTACATACCCGCTTCAATTTATGCTTGAGGTTGATTTTCTTCTTCAATATTTTGAGGAGTATCTCTGTCTGTTTACATTAAACAAAATATTTTTCAAATTAGTTCATCAAATAAAAATTAAGTTTCACCTTTTACATTAGAAAAAATTTAAATATATCAATAGATCATAATATTTACATTTACATACCTGCTTCAATTTCTGCTTGAGGTTGATTTTCTTCTTCAATATTTTGAGGAATATCTCTGTCTGTTTACATTAAACAAAATATTTTTCAAACTAGTTCATTAAATAAAAATTAAGTTTCACATTTTACATTAGGAAAATTTTAAATATATATCAATAGATCATAATATTTACATTTACATACCTGCTTCAATTTCTTCTTGAGGTTGATTTTCCTCCTCAATATTTGAGAGGGCTTCTAACTTTCTTTTGCGATATTTTCTCATTTCTTCTCTACGTGTCTCAGGGTCTCTTTTTCGATCATATTTTCTCGCACAAGTTCTTCGATTTCCCATGATAATAGGGTATGAAGTTCAAAAAATTTCCTTCAAAAAATTAGACAATAACTCAATTACAAAAAATATTACAAAAGATTTAATTTAAAAAAATTCAGTGTAAATTTTTTGTAAAAGATACATACTCCAATCCAAAACACAGACTTTAAAAAATTCGAGAGAAAAATGTCTTATAAAAATGAAACGAAATTCAAAATATTTACTTTAACTCAAAACACGTACATACCTCCAAGAAATGTCTTTTGAATGTACGTCCAAGAAATTTTTTACAATTTTTGTCAAAATCATGTCGCCTCCAAGAAATGTCCTCCAAAAAAATTCTTTAAACCCAAAATTGTAAAATCAATTTGCTTCCAAGAAATGCTCTTAAACCCAAACCTTGAAGAAAAGCTTTTGAACCCAAACCAAGATTTTGTAAAATCAATTTGCTTCCAAGAAATGCTCTTTAACCCAAACCTTGAAGAAAAGCTTTTGAACTCAAACCAAGCTCTTTGTAAAATGAGATGAAGTGTGGGAAATGTGCGAAAATTGTGAATCATTTCGCGGCAATTTATATTGACGCTAAATGTGTTTTTAGTAGGGGGCTCCACAAAACTTTCCGGCCGACGGAGAGTTATACAATAGTTCGGTCGAACTAACGCGTCACCAATTACGCAAAAACCAGGCTCTGAAAACGGTTCTGCAACTTTGTACTGATTAAACTCCATGAAAGGTTGTTAATTAACTGTCGGAACCAAGACAAGCATTTTCAGAATTGAATCTACTTTCAGGAAATATAACTTTTATGGAATTTCATAAACGTTTATTAATTTTAATTATTTTTCTAATAAAATAGGTGCAAACAATTTCTGAGGGTCATCGTGATTCAGTGAAATCAAAATTTTGTATCTCCCAAAATATATTGTAAAAAAAATTGAAAAAATTATGGGGCATTACATTGGTCCGTCGTCTCTAATGGGTAGCTTTTAGATTTTTAGTTTATAACTTATATGTTAAGAAATTTCTTGTGATGTGAAACATATCCAAAATACGCAGTTTTTCGTATTGGACCAGTTCAAAAAATTCTAGTAATTATGATATGCATCCATTGGCTTTGTAAATATGACAAAAACAAAATAGACTCTGTCTAGATTGTTGTAACACATTTTGTTTTTTCAAAAACACAAATTTTCAATGAATACAACATTACGTCATAACATGACTTCTTATGAATCCTTTGATTGTTAAGAAACACACACTCAAAGAAACGCTAAGTTGACATATCAAATCTGCATTAAAAAAATTCAAAAAATAAGTAACAGAAAGCTAAAAAAGTTTCTCACAACTTTTATTTTTATCGCAAAATGAAATTCTACACAGAAAAATTGTTATAGTTTGCAGAAAGTTGAAGAACCGAAAAAAATGAAAATTTTTTCTCAAAAAAGGGCAAAAAGTGTAACCCAGCTTCACATTTTCACCCAGAAGTGAATGGAGAATCCATCCGGGCTGGGGACTTTGTCTTGCTCCATCGCCCAGATGACTTTGCTGATTTCCTCTTCTGTGAAGGGTCTCAGGAGAATGAGATTGTCCTCCTCCTTTATCAAAATTGGGATGTGAGAGAGGAATTCTGAAGTTTCCTCCTCATTATCATCTCCACTTTCAAGATAAAGTTGTTGGAAGTGAGAGGTAGCAGCCTCACGAATCACATCAATTCCTTTATGCAGAGGTCCGTCCGAGGAGGTGATTTCTGCAACGTGATTTCTCAAGAGGCGAGTGCGGATTTGCTTGTGGAAGAAAGCACTATTTTTATCTCCAGATTTGAACCAAAGATTGCGAGATTTAAGCCTCAAGGTCTCTTCCTCTATTCTGAAGGCCTCGAAAGAGCTTTTTTGGGCAGCTTTCTCAAGCTGTATTTTGGAGGAAGTGATATCATTTTGTTCCATATTCATTTGCAGATCAAACAGCCTCTTGGTGTCATGCTTTCTAAAGCTTGTAGATGAACAAGAGGGTTTTTTGAGCCATTCTTTCAGCGCTAATTTACTGGCTTTGATTTTGTGTTCCCACACATAGCTAGTCGAACCACTAACTGGGGTGGACCATGCTTTCGATATAGTCTCCTGAAACCTATCCCTTTCCGTCCATGAAGGGTTGAATCAGAAAGGAATGGGACCCAAGTTTTCCTCTTCTTCTAGCAGTACTAAGATAGGTTTATGATCAGAAATAAATTTAGGCGGAATTTTGGAGGAGATTATATTCTTCTTAGAGAGGAGGGAGCTCTAAAGAAGAAATCTGTCAAGCCGAGCAGAGATGTGCTCATTCCCAGTTCTATTGTTTGACCATGTGTAGAGCCCAAATTTGGGTTTAAAATCTAGTAAGTCCCATTCTAGGATCAGTTCTTCGACAAGAGAGAGGATGGCATATTTGCTTGTATTTCCTCCTCTTTTCTCCTTTGGTTCAAAGACATGATTGAGGTCTCCCGCTAGGACTATATTCTTGGGAGAGTAGGATTCAAGGAAATCATCGAGGGTTTGCCAACAATCCTTTTTTTCGATATAGAGAACCGGAACATAAATATTAAAGAGATCAAGGGAGGTCTTACTCACAATATGCTGGAGCTCGGTGAAGATCCAATGCTGCGTTTCGAAGGAGCTAACTAGATGGAATTTTTCATCTTCCTAGAGAGTGGCAAGCCCACCACAAGTATCCCTTGCACTGACTGCTTTCCTAGATTTTTTTTCCCATTTGTCTTTACTAATCTCTAGAAGGGTAGCCCCTTCTATGTTGGTCTCTTAGAGAAAGAGGATCTCAGAGGTATCAAATTTCAGGAGGTTCTTCACTGCTTCCATTTTTGTCGGATTCCCCAAGCCTCTCCAATTCCAAGAGACAATACGCATTATTTACTTGCAGAAGGGTGGCCTTTATGAGGCCTAGGTCGATTTTTTCTGCCTATGGAAATCTCAATCATGGACTGGCTACCTTGCATTTTTTGCTTCTCAGCCTCTTCTTCTCTTGCCACTCTGTGTGACTTCCTCCCAACTCTTTTCAAGGGCTGCTTGAACGTTTCTTCATCCGAAGATCCAGAGGATTCAAGGGGCTTATTCTTTGTAATTTCTACATAGGTCGGGGATGTGGAATCTCCTCTTGGGGATATAATTGGTGTTGAGGACATTTCTTGCTGTCTTTTATTTTCTTTTGTTGGTTTTGGCTGCTGCTTTGTCACTTCCACTTCTGAAGCAGTTTTAGGTTCTTCTGGGGTGCTTAGAATATCGAAGGGGTTGGAGTTTACATCTGTGCTAGCAGGGACAGAGGTTCCTTCCCCTTGTGCCGCCGAGGAAGGGGCAACATTCCCTGTAGGCTTACTTTTCCTTTTGTTTCTAGTGTTTAGTTTATTTGAGGCGACTTTCTGCACCTAGGTCCATTGTTCCTCTTTGGTGGTCTCAGTCTCCTCCACTGTTTTCTTTTTGCAATATATGGAAAAATGTCTATAGCCATGGAAAAACCAGAATTTTAATGGGATCTGCTTGTAATCAAGCTCTTGGATGTGAGTCCAGTCAACCACCGTGAACTTGATAGCCTCAGGGAGGCCTACCTCCAAATCAACTTCGACACAGATTCAAGCACATGAGAACTGATCTCTTCTTTCAGCTCTGTTGATGTACTTCCCAAGTTTGTTATCAATGGTTTCTAAAGATATAGGTTTCCAGCGGTGGAGAGGAAGGTGGGGCAAGCGAACCCAAACTGGAACAACCAATGGGACGTCTTGGCTCGGATCAGAATCCAAGGTCCATTAGTTCAAGTATAGGCCTCGAGGGCCCATGAAGTATGGGCCATTTCGGAATATCAGGTTCCTGTCTTCAGCTACTTCAAAAACAAAAACAAAGAAGCCCTTACTGACAAAGTAGCTTCTAATGCCATCTTTAATGAGAGGAGTCTAATTCCTTTGGATCCATGCTTCAACAGTTTTTGGTGAGGGCCAGAGCCCCGTGAACTACCCAATGAGCCCGCGTTCAGAAAGGTTAAGCACCGATCTACAAGGTTCTTCAGTCAGCAAATCCACTATGGGGATCTCTTCCAATCTTTTCACAAATTTTTGTTGTAGGTCGCTTGGAGGCCACTTGTTGTTGCAGGCCACCAGCCTTTTGAAGGCTAATAGTTTAGGAGGAAGAGGGGGATCGAGCTCAAGACCCCTCTTGGGGCCATGACGACAGAATTGAAGCAAGATCACAGAGGAGAAGCAGGCAGCACGCATGCAAGAATCATTGCTCTTAACTAATTTTAGTTATTACTGAATATTAACATTAAATTTAAATTCAAATAATATTAATTGATTTTTTTTTACATATTTTTTAATCCAAATAATTTAATTTAAAATTTTGTATATAAATAATTTAAACTCCAGAATACCACACTTAGATAGTTCAAAACAAGTCCATTAAAAGTCTTTTATGTTTAGATACAACTTTTTTTTTTTTTTTTTTTTTCTAAAATTACCAATAAAAGATATATTCCAAACTTATAATCATTATATTATTCCATAATCATATAACTCCATTTAGCTCAATGAATTTTTCTATTTAGAGATTGAATAGAAATTTTATATTACATCAATAAATTTTTATTTACATTTCAATACAAATTCTATTTACTTTTAAACAATTCTTCTTTACTTTTTTTTCACTTTTCTTTTTTTAACCTCATACCACCAAGAAAATTTCACATAATCAAATAACCAATATTTGAATAGTATATTAATTCCTTATTAGAGTCAAAGTTGTCAAATGGATGAATTCTCTTAATTTCCTTTAGGAGTGTTTCATTTGTACTTTGTTCGTCATCATCACCCAATAGTGATTATTTAAATGATTACCATCTTTTAGGCTTTGGTTATTATTCCCTCAACCATTTCTTTTCTTCTCTGAATCAAATTCTCATGTACTTTGTTAATCTTCATCATCCAATAGTGTTTATTTAAATCATTACTATTTCTTTTTATTTTTCTTTTCTTTTTTGAGGATAGGCTTGTGTATGAAAATATGAATATTACAAATATCATGTTTTTTTAATATATTTGTTATAGAAATGTTGTATTTTTATAATTTGATTATTTCATTCATTAAAAGTCTTTCTTTTGAAATATAAACAATGTTGTATTTTTATAATTTAATTTTTCCATTTATCATAAATCTTTATTTTGAAATATGTTGTATTCTCATAATCCAATTCTTTTATCCATCAAGAGTCTTTCTTTTGGAATATAAGCCCTTTAACAATCCCTTGCTAATGTAAATATCCACACACATATGCTAATATGGAAAAAGACTAAACTTAACCCATATATCAGTGTATCATTCTTGTCTTTATACATATTACTTGATTTGATATATATTGGGTTAAGCTTAGTCTTTATGCATATTAATTTTGTGGTTTCCTATTTGTATACTTGTATCATTCTTGTATGAAATAAGTAAAAGAGTATTTCACATTGTCTTGGTATCACTCGACCACATGTGATGTGTTATATTATTTATGTGTTGAATGTCGCTAATTCTTTATATGTTTGTCTTGTTTCCTATATACTAACTAAACTAATCACTATTGGGAATGCTTTAGGCCATGATTGTACATGCACATGGTACATTTGAGGTTAAGTTGAGTGGGACTTGGTGCATTGTCTAATTGGTGTAGTAAAATGTAAATTTATGGATAAAATTTGAATGGAAAGAAGTACTCTGGTTTTAGTAGGCATGGTTTGGCCAAGCCACTGCATATAAGGCAATGTAATGTTGCAAAATTAGAGATGATGAAACAAAAAAACTTGGGCAAGACTCTTAGGTTGATATTAAGTGGTATCAAAGCTCAAATCCTTCAAGAAGTTGGTTCCAGGATTGTATTGGGTGCTCTTCACCATGCGATGTTCTAATACTAGGCCTTGATAATATGTGTAAAGAGGGGTCAATAAATTACCACTATCATCCCATACTTGAGAAAGAATGGACTACACAAACAATGTTGAGTAAGTAAAAAAGCACATGAAATGTAGGGTGTGCCATAGGCACTATGCATTTGTGAATCAAGATGGTTTCTTCTAGAGTAATGGAGAGAATGCCTTCCCAATTAAACCTTGTATCTCTTTTGGTAACTATGAATTTTAGTGGCAT
The DNA here is from genome assembly GCA_034641835.2 of Pinus albicaulis. NCBI lineage: Eukaryota > Viridiplantae > Streptophyta > Pinopsida > Pinales > Pinaceae > Pinus > Pinus albicaulis. The sequence goes on from CM076575.1 coordinate 957,948,281, forward strand.
CCGTGATTCTTTGAAATTCATGGTTTCTTTTCACCCATATATCCAACTTAGAAGGGCTACACAAATTTTGTATGGGATCCTTAGCAATCTCATGGGCTAAGTTATTTTTCTGCTTGAACTGAAAAATGTCCCACATACCCACTAACCCTTAATCATTTCTCTATAGTTATATGGGAATTTTTTCATGCATTCTTTAGTGAGGTCGACCTTTGATGGAGGGAGTTTATAATATTTTTGTAAGAAAAAAGTCTAAAATGATGTAATGAATTTCCTATTGATATTTTTGATGAATCTATTAACTACGTCAATAGATCTAATGATCTAAGAGATAACCACTACTCAAGGAAATATAGTATGGTGCACAACTATTTTTCCCAACTAGAATCATTTGATTTCCAAGTGGTCTCCATCAGCCAAGTTTGTATCCCTAGGGAGGAGTGGTATCACTAGATATATATATTCCTAGACCATTGGTATACATTACCTCATTTGTAGACAATACTAAAATCCATGTAATATCTTGTTTCGTCACATGTCGATCCTATGGTGCCAACATCTACTGCCAACTCCTCTTCGCAAGCTAGGCTCACTTCAATGATACGATGTTTTCCTTTCCTAGCCTTCTTAGAATCCATGTAAGGATCCTACATGCCATCCTATCAACGAATTCAAACATTAACATATTTTGTTTTAAAAGATATAAATGCATGTGTGAAGATAAGTAGCAGGTTTCAAAAGTTTGTTTATCTATTGATAGTGTCTGTCTCTAGGAGTGGAATTCTTCTCTTAACAATGTTGCATCAATGGTTTCCACCTAAAGTCACATGGCTTATGGTTTTTTCCCACAATAGGGAGGGGAGGAATCCATTTAATAACATTTTAATGTGAGTTTGATTATACAAAAAAACGTGACTACCTATTGGAACGGGGTCTCCTAACAAGCTGCGAAACTGGTCCATTTTGATTAATTTTAATTATATTTAGTATAGCGCAGGGGTTTTGGGGTGGTTCAAAGCCCCAAACGCATTGTAATGGGTCAAGGGGTAAACTAGGGGTCCAAAAACCATGGGTTGCGGACCATAGGAAATTCGAAGCTAGATTGTTATAAATAGAGATGTATTTTGTATCGAAAAGGATAGGAATTGATGAGATATTGATGCGATCTATTGCTTAAGTTGTCTGTTTGGGTTTTTGGGAACAAACTCCTACTAGATGTGTGCACGGAGATCCTAGTCCAGCTGTGTGCAGACCTTGCTGCTGTGTCCGCAGGTTGGGAAGGGAATTGTAAGGAAAGGTTGATGAATGAATGAATGCGAAGAATTATTAGAGATATGAATCTGTGAGTTCTGTTATGTGAATTGCTGATAAATGTTGTGTTATGTATTTTCTGTCTTTAAGCTGCGAAATATCTGTGTACTGTGCTCTTGGATCTAGATCTGTTATGTTCTGTTTATGTACTGCTGTGTTGATGATATAATAAGCCTATAACTATAGATCTAGTGCATGTGGATGCGAATAGGAACATAATTAACCCTGCGTAGGACAAGGTAATCTGGGAATTATAGAAACAGGATGTAGCCTTGCTTGCCTTACCCATCCTTTCTCAGGGTGCGGAAACCTGGTTCCAACACCCACCCATACTACTTCAAGTGAGACTGTGACCTGCAAAAGTAGGTCACTGCCGAAAGGGCCAGTAGTATAGGGGTTTCTTGGCAAACCTTGCACACTGAACCTGGGTTAGGACCCCTCAAGCCAACAAATGGTTCCATTGCCGAGACCGGAAGGAGGTTGAGAAAGGGATCAGATACTGATAAGAAAATACTGAGGAGGGTACCATGGCGACGCACTTGAAGTTACCTACCTTCCAGGGCACGGCTGATGAAGACTTGGAGCGGTTTTGGTTTGTGGCAGAGTCGGTATGGGTTGCACAGGGCGTGGTGGGCAACACTATGAGAAAAGTGCATCTATCCGTAGCCCTTAAGGGGAGAGCTTTGGACTGTATATGGGGTACATATCACAAAAAAAGGATGCAACTATCCAGGACATCAAGGATGATTTGAGACAGCAGTTCCGAAACCCTAAATCCTACTCTCAAGTCGTAACAGAACTAAAATATTTCAAGCAAGGGGAAACTGAGTCTGTATGGGAAGCAGACCAACGCCTAAAAAGAGCTATCAAGGAAGGAAGATTTCGGTATGATGACAGACAACTTACAGAGTGGTTTATCACCATGCTACTCCCTCACCTACGCGTACCTATGGATCGTCGGACTTTTGACTCGCAAGACAAGGCCTTGGAAGCCGCTATGAAATTAGAAGCTACGCCTCAAAAGGGGGCTACGTTAGACGTCCAACAAATCCAGGAGCAGATTGAGGCCATGCACCAGGAAATTCAGAATCTACGACGGGGGAAAGGAGGATAGACTGGCACGGAACAGGGTCACACAATGAGCCACTCGGGACCAAGAGTGTGTAGCCCGGAACAATGGGGCTCGAGGGGACCTACACTGGGGCATGGAGGAAGCTGCACAGCTGGGGGGCGTAAGGTCAACCCAGGGGCTTGTCTGGGCACCCTGGGTGCCGCATTAGAGCGACTCTAGTGCCGAAATTGCTGGTCAGTTGGCCATAAGGAGCAAGACTGTCGAGTCCATAAGGATGCAATGAACGAAGATCCTACCTCACCGAGAACCCCCTCGGGTAGGGATGACTCCCCCCTTGGGAGAAGGGACGGAGCCAAAGCGGAAGCGCAGGTCGGGGTCGAGGCCAATTGATCTGCTATAACTGTGGAGGCACAGGGAATTTTTTGAAGGGTTGCCTACACCCTTTACGACAGTTCTGCAGGTATTATAGACAGTTGGGCCACGCGCTGGAAGACTGCCCAGCCCTAAAAGCAAAGGTATGGGGAAAGCGACTTTCATTTGCGTAGAAGGTGCGAAGGGTCCAGACCGAGCTGAGGGGTCCAGACGCAAACTTAAATGTAGTAACACACAGTAGATTGGCGACAGGAGGGGCTAAGGAGAAGGATGAAGCTAATACACTAATTTGCAGGGCAGTTAGCAACCAAGAAGGACTAGACCTATGCAAGTTAAGGGAAACGTTTATAGATGCCCGAAAGGACTTCCTTGAAACTAAAGTCTCTCCATCCACATACCAGGGGGATGTGGAAGTAGCTGAGGAGGTTAAACCCTTCTTACAAGCATGCATGGGGCTGCTACGCAACCATCAATCAGTATGAAACCTACAGGCTTTACTGGAAAGTTGTGCAACACATGATATCAGGACAACCGACATCAAGGATGTGCATACTTTGCACAAATTTCAGAGACGCACCGGTAGGGAGATGCAGCTGACAGTCCAGATCCGTGGCTATAAAATGGATTAGGTTATCTTAGACCTCGAATCGGATGCCAATATACTACCTAAGCACACTTGGAAACGCATGGGAGAACCTAAGCTGGAGCGGTCCACCATCTAGCTTCGAATGGCAAATCATAGAAGAATCATTCCTCTAGGTAGACTCCCCAGTGTCATGGTTGATATCACAGGAGCCAAGATCCTAGCCGACTTTGAGGTGATAGAAATGGTGGAAGATGTGGATCCTTACCATGCATTCCTTGTGCTAGACTGGGCTATAAACATGGGGGGAATTATCGACCTAAACAAATGCAGCATGATATTTGAAAACTAGGGCCATCGGGTCGTCGTACCACTGGACCCGGTAGAAGTCAAAAATCATGCAGAACCTATACCTAAGAGAGGGGCTGGTATCTATAAATTGATAGTACCATGCCACAAAGAAGATATTGAGGATTCCAGTAGGGATCTAGAAGCTTGGCAGACCCAACTAGGAGAAACCTCTACACTACGTTGTCTTCGTATCACTAAGGAATCTCTCTTTATGGCCCCTAAGGAAAAGATGGGATTAGAACTAGGACCTACCTCGAGCGAGGGACAGGTCAACCCTCGAGTAAGCAACAGATTCCCTATAACACCTTTTGGTTCCACAAGTAGTGGCCCCTTGCCTCAAACCACTTTTGCATCGGTGAAGCAACTAGGGGACAAGCATTTGATGCCAATATTAGCCCCCCTTAAAACCTTAGTTGAACAGATGATAAAATTCTCTTGGTCTTGGGCCAAGCGCTACTTAGGAAGCAAGCTTGTGTTGGGGGAAGCCAGGCAGCTGTCACAAATTGCAAACCTTAGCTTAATAAGTACGCCTAAGATACTAGGGACACGACAACTAGCCATTGGAACTGTACCCTCTGGGGAGAAGCAAAAGTTACCATTGAAGGGAGTGGCCCTTGAACCGTTGGCAGGACGAATTATGGGGCATTTTTATCTTTCCTAGGGAAACCCGCCCCGCGCGAAATATCTCTCTCTATCCTTTGATGGAAAGTGTTTAAAGGGCGGCAAGATGATCGAGTTAGCGGTATTGTCTCGTGTAAACAGGAAGCCTACTTTAAGTATCTTGCAGAAGCAATCAAACAACAAAATTCGTTATAGTTGTGGCATCCCTCCCATCACTGGTAAACCTCCCCCATCATATAGCAGTCACCCAGAGCCGGGATTCATTTTTCGCGCAAGGATGCAGACCACTGCCCCTGCCGAACCCTCCACCCCAACTGAGCCTGAGGTTGAAGAAATTTTGGAAGATGAGCCGGAGCTGGAGGAAGTCCCTCCCCCACGGACCAAACGAAAGGGCAAGGAGAAATCTCAAAGTTCAAGGGCTCCTCCACAGGGAGCAAAGAAACCCCGAAGTTCCCCAAGACATCCCAGGCCTCCTCCCTCAGCACAAGATGATCAGGAGGAGGCTTTGACGGCTAACCCGATCAACTGGTTACCCCCCTACGTTCGACCATGAAGACCATCTACGCAAATACTGAAAAACTTGGATGGCCTGGTCACCTACCTGCAGACTCCGCTGACCCCAAGCGAGGTCCCCATCTTTGGTGATCCCTGCAGACACCTCCATGAGGTCAAGTTCGATGATCATAATCTGGTGGACCAAGACGCTTTTTCGGAATTGGCCTCTGCATTATACTTTGACACAATCCATGAGGATGATGGAATCACAGTGATACCTCAATGATGGGTATGTGGCTTGGCAGGATCCAGACTCCTGAATCTGCTTTGCATGCCCCATTTTGGCCGTTACAACATCACTGATAGATTGGCACGCCAATTACTTGCCCTCATTCACAATGGATGTTTATGGATTCATGACAGAGTCCCTATTGATGCCGAGTTGATCCACAAGATCACGAGCCTCCCGATGCAGGGGTCGCACCCGCTTGAGAAAATCAGAAAAAAGTACGAAGCCGCTACCACTCTGTATGTCCGGGAAACCTATGCGATCTAGCGAAATCAGCGAGGGTTTGTGATCCAAACCATTAATGACCCTGCTACGCAGATGGGCACTCGAATGTTAGCCTGCAAACTCATGCGGAAGTGCCAGGTTGCGACTGTCCCCGCTTATGTAATCCAGCTAGTTGGGCAGTGCGTGAAAGGTGTGTTTTTTAATTGGGCTCAATACTTGTGCGAAGAATTTCTTGCTAATGTCAGCGAGTCTCAAGAGCATGGGACACCTTTTTTCTATTCGTAGTTGTTATTCCTCATAGCACAAGTCGCCTGGGACAACCTCGAGAAATCGGTCACTCCTGAGCTCTGTGATGGGATGTGTGAAGGCGCTCGGTATGCTCACTTATGGGACTCTAAGGATAAGCAGCGTATTGAGGATAACAAGGTCTTTTGGGTCCTCTTCCAGAGCAGTGTCGCCACTGCCATAAACTCCTTCCCTCGACTATCCCCCACCATATATGACAAATACAAGCATATTGCTGCATTTCAAATCACTATGCACCAAGTCCGGATTCGCAATCTGGCCAGGCAGACGTGGGTAGAACTCCCTTATCTGGTACCAGATGAAGAAATTTATCTACTGAACGAACTGTGGCCCTCTGCATGGAAAAAATTCCTCCCCAACACGCCAGCATCAGTTACAGCTAAGCCCAGAGATAACCCGCCACAGCAGCAGCAAGATACAGCTCCAAACCCAGTAGCTACCACCACTCCCCCTCCTCCCGGTACTAAGAGGATGGGGCCATCGGCATCCGGACCAAGGAAGAAACAGCAAGCCCATCGCGATCACTATGACGCGACAACCACATTAATAGGCGGAGATTTGGAGCAGATCGCGGATGCGATCACTATGGCTACAGAAGATAAGTGGGCACTTATTGCGGCTCGGTGGAAGGCAGGGGTCGACTCTCTTCAGGAAGACCTTCGTGCTCTCTAGATCAAAATGCAGCATCCCCCACCCAGTGAAGGATAGGCCCAATCTCTGTCAGTCAATAGCAGCGTGGCACAAATCGGGGAGGTCGGTCGACTCTGGAGTATCCCTCCCGATGCCTTAGTCGGAACACAGCCCCTGGAGGGCACAAGAATTCATCTGGACTTTGCTCAGCTGACCTACGCAACATTAAACAGTCTCCTTCACGTTGTTTCCCAGGAAATTAGTGACCACGCTCAATCCACTACCCAATAGCTTGCGGCCGCCCAGCGCACCCTTGTGCATAAGACTGAGGCAGTAGTCCTGGCCCAGTCACAACAAGCGGAGCTTGAGACTGTGATCCACCAGCTCTGCACGGAAGTCACCACGGACATCACGGTTGAGGATACATCTAGAAGTAAGGTAGAAAAAGTGGTTGCTGATTTCAAAGCCTCCCGCCTGGAGATTTCAGATTTACGGGCCAGGCTACAGCCCGACACGCCCCCAGAAGTCTGTGCCCAGCGTACCGCCCTTATCACAGAAGCAACAACATCAATCACGGAGCAAATGGCTCAAGGTACCACTCTGATGGAGTTAGCCATACAGCTTTGGACTCGGGTCCAGCGCGATCCAGTCCTCCAACAAATCAATCAAGACTTACGACAGCGCGAAAAGGTCGTTGAAGAGATCAATGCTACACTGTCTACTTTGGTGCCTGCCCAGCGCTTGGCACGATTGAAAACCAGCAATGACCTCCAGGATGAGATTGCGAAACTCCGGCAGAAACAACACGCCATATCTGAACGTCTGAAGCCTTGGACTACCTCCGCCCTCCAGTTAACACATGACATCGATGGCGCAACCAAGTGCCTTAATCAGTTTCTAGCAAGTGTTACCACGGCTACTGACGATCCACCTTCCCCGAAGATGGTCGCTCTTGCATAGGATGATGCGTCCCAAAGTCAGGCGGTACTCCCTCCGCTTGTCCACGCTTTGGATACTTTGCGAGTGCAGATCGAAGATGCACCAGTATAGTGACTCAAGACGAGTCACAAGATTGTGTTGGGGGACTGTTGGAACGGGGTCTCCTAACAAGCTACGAAACTAGTCCATTTTGATTACTTTTGATTATATTTAGTATAGTGCAGGGGTTTTGGGGTGGGTCAAAGTCCCAAACGCATTGTAATGGGTTAAGGGGTAAACTAGGGGTCTGAAAACCATGGGTTACGGACCATAGGAAAGTCAGAGCTAGATTTTTATAAATAGAGATGTATTTTGTATCGAAAAGGATACGAATTGATGAGATATTGATGCGATATATTGCTTAAGCTGTCTGTTTGGGTTTTGGGGAATGGACTCATGCTGGCTGTGTGTGCGGAGATCCTAGTCCAACTGTGTGCGGACCCTGCTGCTGTGTGCGCAGGTTGGGAAGGGAATTGTAAGGAAAGGTTGATGAATGAATGAATGCGAAGAATTATTAGAGATCTGAATCTATGAGTTCTGTTATGTGAATTGTTTTTTTTTTGTAAGTAAGTAATTATATTAAAAGCATCAAATGAACAAGAATTACAAAGGGTTACGCTGGTAGAAGGCCACCAGAGAGCCGTAATCCCCAGACATAACAAGAGCGACCAACTTAGACAGACTGATCGACACAGAGCCAAGCTATACAGCAAGAAGAGCTGCTGATAACTGAAGGAAGCCAACCAACATAGACAAACGGAAACATGCTATATGCCCGCGGTCTCGCAGCAATAGCAGAACAGGTTACACGAAGCAGAAAAGGGAAACAAGATTGATCAGGGGAAAGACTAAAAGCCTAGCCTGAAGGGGTGGAGTGCATAATGCGAAATTTCTTCCCCTTCTTGTTGACCACTTTGACCCAACCATCGGGGCCTTGGGGTACAGAGACCACTTGCAGATCACTTCGGCTCCCAGGAGGAGCATCTTTGTCCGAGTCGGAGGAACTGGAGATGTGCGGGCGTTTCTGAACAACCGAGGAGACAAGGGGCTTCTCGGGGACATCAGAGGGAGAAGGTTGCTGCTGAGTTGCAATCTCTTCGTCTGAATCACTATCTTCTTCTTCAGAGCTGCTGGAATCAAGGTCCTCCCCGGGGGGGGGTTCAAAAGGTTTCCAGCTTTTATTCCTTGGTTTGCGTATACCAGATTTATGACTGGCTAGAAATTGAGCACATGAGTTCTGAAGATGCCCGGTCTGATGACAGTGCCGACAACGAAAAGCTGTGTTCTCATAGTCAAGAGGCTGAGGCCAGGAGAAATCCCCAACTTTGAGGATGATATGGTCCGGAAGTCCTTCGCTGATATCAATTTCTGCACATATTCTGCCGTAGGTGTAGATACCCTTTAGGCCTCTTGACGGATCTGTGGCCAGGAAACGCCCTAGAGTGTTCCCAATAGCTTCGAAAACTGCAGCATGCCAAAGGTGAGCAGGTAGGTTGGGAAGCCGAACCCAGATCGGGAGTTTGGTGATGACTGCCGTGGAGGGATCAAAGTCTGGAAACCAGGGGGTTAAGAAAAGCCCTGCCTTGCCCCAGAACCAAGGACCACCGGTGAGAGCAGTTTGATAATCCTCGCTGTGAGCTATAATGACACTGAAAAAGCCCTTGGAACACAAAATGATCTTGCAGTTCTTGGTCCAAGTGGAATGAACCCAGCTGTAAAGATCTTCAGATCGTGGCCAAAGACCATTGAATCTGCAGATGAGAGCCTTTTCCTCATAGAGTTGGCGCACCCCAGCCAAGTCTGGGTGGGTTATCTCTGCTGATGGAACTTCTTCCAATTTATCAACCACGAAAGGCTTGGGAGCCTCTGTGGTGGGGGCTGAGGTAGAAGAAGTGGGTGCTTTGACAGCCTCCTTGTAGGAAAAACCCTTGGGAGCAGAGGACTGCCCTACTGCACCTCCCCTTAGTCTGTAAGATAGAACCACTGTGGCATTCCGTTCTAGATTGTAAGAAGTTAGAGGTAGATGATCTGCAAGCTGCTTACCAGCATAAAGGACCCTGAAGCAAGAAGACGGGATCCTCAATTTCTGTTCAAGGGCTTCAGAGAGGAGAAGCCCCGTGAAAGAAGACTGTACCCAAAGGAGCAGGGTTCTGCCCGTTGGAAGGGAAACCTGTATTTGGAAAAAGTTGGAATGAAGTTGAAGAGGATCCAAGCTGCTTTTGGTGAAAGCTGGATCTATTCCAGAGGATCCACAGGGCTGCATAACCAACCCTGTATCAGAGCCGCAGCGTTCCTGCCCTAAGGCGCCGCGGCGGGGTGAAGCCAACGCCGCAAGCCCTAAACTCAACCTTCGATCTTCTGTGCAGGAATCATTATTCCTGTAAGCTGCGTTGATTGGCTGCTTCTGCCTCACATTCTTGATGTAGATCGGGGCAGCCGCACGTGCTCCCACAGTCGCAGAGTGTAGATCTGAGGCGATGGCTGTAGATACCTCAATACCTTCGCCTTCAGCACAACCAGAGGCGGCGAGGCCAAACAGAGCTCGGAGCATGTGCGGGTAGTCAAGGGGAAAGGCAGCCGCAACAGGCTTTGGGGTGTCTTGATCTGCTGGAGCGTCGATCGCTACCTGGAGAGCGTGATCTGCAGCGGTGGAGATGGCTGCGCCAAGAGAGGAAATCGCTGAAACTGCCATTTCGGTCTTCAAGCACCTTTCCCCTGTTATGTGAATTGTTGATAAATGATGTGTTATGTATTTTCTATCTTTAAGCTGCGAAATATCTATGTACTATGCTCTTGGATCTAGATCTATTATGTTCTGCTTATGTACTGTTGTGTTGATGATATAATAAGCCTATAACTATAGATCTAGTGCATGTGGATGTGAATAGGAACATAATTAACCCTGCGCAGGACAAGGTAATCTGGGAATTACAGAAACAGGATGCAGCCCTTCTTGCCTTACCCATCCTTTCTCAGGGTGCGGAAACCTAGTTCCAGCACCCACCCATATTACTTCGGGTGAGACTGTGACCTGCGAAAGCAGGTCACTGCCGAAAAGGCCAGTAGTATAGGGGTTTCTTGGCAAACCTTGCACACCAAACCTGGGTCAGGACCCCTCAAGCCAACACTACCAAAGCATTATTTTTTTGTAAGATATGCATGAAAATATGTTATTACTCAACTAGGTTTGATAGGAAGAAAAGGTTAATGCTTTTGTTATTTATGGAAATGGAATGTGGCTCCCTTCCTTTCAAGTCATGTCTACAATGCATTACATTTGAATGATGACTCCACTAGTTGGGGTGGGATGCAGAGTGAAAAGTGGGAGGGTTGTGGTAAGATAGTTTCAATTGATTTCTCCCCTATGGGCACAAAGAGAAGCTTGATTGGATAGAAACAAGGGCTCCAGTGATAAAGTGATAAAACTTTTATGGTAATACCATATAAAATATTTGGGCATATTGGTGCATGGAATCATTTAATTACTCAGTTTATTTAAGTCGTTTAGGGAATCCCAGGGCCATGTGGCAGTCTAATGTTGAACAAGGTGGATTCTATATTATTTTATTGAATTTACATACATAAGAATCGTCCTAGACCTTTTGGAATTAATGTATACCTTTTTGCAATATTATTAAGTAATTATAATCGAAGTGGGATTCCATAATTAGTCATATGAAAATATGAAATTTCAATTTACTATATTAATAGGAAATTGAAAGTGGGTTAAAAATAATGATAAATCAAATTTACAATTTTTAGATGAAGTATTTATAATAAATATTTTCAAATATTTAGATTAATTTAAATATATTTATTTATAAAATAAAAGGTGATTTTTTAAAAATATATATATATACTTTTGTGTTTATATATATATATATATGGTATATTTCTCAATTTTAAATAGTGATAATTAGTGAATTTAATTTAAGGAGATTTTAATAAAACACATGCTAGCCTAGAATTAATTAAATGGTTAGAAATATAATAGTTTATACATTTTATTTCACTTATAGGCACTCTTAGTATATATATATATATATATATATATATATATATATATATATATATATATATATGTATGGTATATTTCTCAATTTTAAATGGTGATAATTAGTGAATTTAATTTAGGGAGATTTTAATAAAACACATGCTAGTTTAGAATTAATAAAATGGTTAGAAATATAATGGTTTATACACTTTATTTCACTTATAGGCACTCTTAGTCTTGATAGGGAAAAAATGTTAAAATGATATATCATCTAAACATTTTCAATGGGAAATAAAACAAAAACAAAAATAAAAATAAAAATTAAATTATTAATTATAATTATTAAATAATAATAATTAAACTAGTCTAGATCCAACTTAACTCTAGATCTATCAAACTCATTTTAACTTTGGATCTATGAAATTTCTCTAGGTGCAAACATTTCTTCAAGTTTTGCACTAAAAAAAAGTTTGCACCTTGAGAGATGTGATCCCTCTAAGTGCTTGATATATTAGGAGTTAAAATGGATCTACATTAGTATTTAAAAAGCAAGACCTCATTTGCATATCCTATTACCACCATGTTACAACTTGAGTAAATCTAATGGTTAATTACATGTGTTTCCTTCTAAGGGGTCAGAAGTTCAAATCTAGGGCAAAGTTTATTTTCTGAGCTCTCCACTATTTAATGCGGTGTGGCATATACTGGACAATATATGCCACATCGCATTAAATGACCATTAGCCCAGAAAATAAGGCTCACCCAAATCTAAAAGTGAATAGAGTATACACATCTTCCTAAAATTTAGCACAGTATATGCCACATCGCATTAAATGACCGATAGCCCAGAAAATAAGGCTCACCCAAATCTAAAAGTGAATAGAGTATACACATCTCCCTAAAATTTAGCAGTCAAAATCATTGAAAAAAAGCAAAACCTGGTCCCACTTATACACCAATCAAAATTAAATCGTTATTAGAGTTAAATCATGTTGGTCTTAGAAATTCCAGGCACAACCTCAACATCATTCACTTCAAACCCTTGAACGAAATTCCGAGTTTGGAGTATGCGCGATTCGATTCACGCACCTTCGCTTGCAGCTAATTGCTTTTCAGAAAAAGAGCGAACAATACCACTATTGTGTGGGAGCATCGCAACTTGGAAGGGCAAAACAGGCTGCTGTTGACACTAGCAACTGCTAGTTTTGCATTTATTTATTACTTTTCTAAAGTCTTCCTTATCTCGTACACCTGATTTGCGCCATTCGTGGGAGCTATCACCTTTTTACAAGTGGTTCCACTGTATTTCGATCGCTGCTGGTGACGGTTTGTGTGTACGGCGGATTTGACGGAATGGAATATTTATCCATCCAAACCTCGCGGAAACGGCAGTCGGCACTGGAAATATTATCCGCTGACACATGAAGATAATGTTGGTATATTTAAGTGATTTCTGTGTGCAGAAATTTTTGTATGTTTTCACATGAGAATGTGAGTGGTTCGTGGCCATATATTGTTGGCTTGAAAAAAGTTTTCTTCTGAAGATAATATCGATAGCAATTTCCAATGTTCCAGTGGGCCTTGAGTTATATTGCCTTTTAGTTAGGGGTCAAGCAGATTTGGGTGTTCTCTCACAACTTTACAATTAGAGCAAGGGGCCATTATGTGAGTTATAATAAAGTAAATGATGCATAAAAAATTAATTTGTTAATATTTTAGAGTTTATTTCACGTAGTGACTCTCAAACCAAATCTCCTTTGGAAGACATGTAGCCACAAAGTTTTACACAAGATCCACATATAAAATATCCATTGGTGTATGGTGTTTTAAAGTTGTAGGAGTAAAATTTATCTGTATTATTTATGTAAAAATCTGTATTACTTATGTGAAAATCTGTATTACTCATAATTGATGGCATTTTCTAAGTGTGATACTAAAGGTACACTTTGCGATAACAGTGATGACGCTTGTGAAACAATGCATAAAACTTTGGTAATGAGTGTAAAACATGTATATATGACTAGAGGGTCTCATACACACCAAAGTTACCATTTGAAACAAGCCAAAACTCCGCTTTACATTATAAGCGACACAAATTATGACATTTTCTATATGAAGAGAAAAGTGTGAACAACACTTGCAATATGCGAATGAAGATGAAAGAGACACATGCCAAAGCAAATATTAAATGAAAACAACACTAATTAAAGTGAAAGCAAGCAAAAAGGACACTCAAAAACATGGAAACAACATTCGTGAAAGCAAAAGTGCCTGAAAGCGATAGTTTGAAAAGCACACTAAAATAGAAGTACAAACACATCCAGAAGTGAGAAACTATCAATGACAATGCACACCGACTGTCGATATGAATTGAACATTGCACAAGCATTGTATTAGTGCATTGTGCTAAGCCTGTTCAAGCTTGTGTGAAGGAATGCATTTATGAATTCATTACGGTTTGAGCATGTGTGAGCAGGTGACTTCGACATTTACAATCCAAGCAGGGAGCTCAAAGAATTAATAGAGTATCAATTGACCAAGAAGTGACTATAGAATGACCGATCACAAGATCCACATTAGGCTCCAACATTCAGGTATAGGAAAAATTTTGGAGGGTGTTTGTCAGTGCGACAACACTTAGCAACACACTGGTATAACTCCAACTTATCTTCCTTGATAAATTATTTTTGCAAGGTCTAGTTCTTCAGGGAGTATTAATTCATTGTTCAAATTAATATGGCTTCCCCACTTACCTCGTGTATAAAAATAGTCCCCTTAATCCTTCCTCAGTTGAACACAATCATAAAACCAACTATATCACAATGTTTCGAATCAGGAGAAGGGTAATTTTGCTCGCAATCTTAATATATTCAAAGTATATTTTTTCATCTCTGGTGTTTCTCTGCTGCTAGCAGGCCTGGACAATACGCTAAAAAAGTCACTTCAGGAACAGAAACATTGCTCCGCTACTAGCGAGCCTAGACAGTAACCTGACGTAGTTGCTTTCTTCACCTCCCTGCGTAGAAATCATTTCTCTTCTTTCACCCATATTTATTTATTTTATAGGACTGCGCTTCAATACTTATTCATTTCATGGGAGGAAGAGGGATCTCGACTTATTGATAGAAGAAGAGGTTGTTCCTTCAGAGAAGCATATAAAGACCTTTGATATTATTTTTCTCGTTTTTTATTTCCCCCTTGTCATCCTCTACTTAACTAGATAAGCAAGGATAACACCGAAACATAAATAACCAAGTGTATGCATTACGTTTTCAGAGTAGGCACATATATCATGGTTTGAAACAGAGCTTTCTGCATGCAAGGATCGTATTTTCCATCAGAATATCATCGACCAAGGGATAACCAGGAAAAGGAAGAAGGATTGATGGTTATCCAAATGTTGCAGTGTCACAAAGCCCTTTTCTATTCTTCCACATTGTCTTCGAGCCAAAGGGGACATCCTTCATTTGAAGTCTTATTAAAAAAAACATGAAGAAAAGCCAAGACATAACAAGAAAGAAAAACCAAAAGGACAAATAAAAATGAGGCTAGACCAAAAGAAGAGCGTGAGACAAACGTCAGAAAACACAAAGCAGACTACAAAAAATGAGTGCAGGATGAATGTGTAGGTAAACTAATATGCAACTAGACCTACCCCTAAATTAATTGACTAGAAGGTCAGGGTTACATATAATGAAATTTCCAATGTAACCACCATAGCTTCTCCTGACCTACAACCACAAAGATACGAGCAATTAAAACAAATATAAAACAATGTGCAAAGGAGAAGATAAGAGCATGAATAACTTGCACAGAAAACTGAAGGTCTTTCCTATCAGCATAAAAATGTGTCATAATCACTACTTCTACCCAACTTGTGATCTTACCTTATCTATGAAAATTGTAAATGAACAAACCTCGAAAGCTTTTTGTGAATGCACCTTCATCTGTGTCATCCTTGTTAGAAAGCATGAGAAAAGACAAAACTTGTTATCAGAAAAAGGGCTTGTTAAGTAAGATGCCTCTAGGAAATCATTGATTGGATCGTGAAATTCAAAACAATCCTCTTGAAAAACCTAAAATTTTTGAAAATATGAATTTGCAATTAAAAGTGCACGATAAGTATGAGATTCTTGTAAGGGAAAATAAATCTAATCACATTCAGAAGGATTTTCAAGATAGTGAGGGCTTGAAATAACCATCAGTGAAGGTTGAAGTGCCTCAAATGCTTGATAAGTATCTAAATAGTGAGATAAATAATAGAGATTAATTGATGTAAAACAATTGTCATCAGATATACTAGTGGGAAATGATAAAATGAATGACAATTACTATTATGATCAGATGGACCATTTGTGGTGTGGGATTCTCAGTTAGAATAAAATGCACAATAACTCATGCATTCTTTAGCACCCAAGAGAATTTCAAGTGCGATGAACAAGAAGATTTGTGATATAGCATTCACAAGAAAAAATAGGAGTTGCTTAATATGAAATGAATTTGATATACATGATTCCTTCAGCCAAAGATGATCTTTGAAGTGATCAACTTCACAGTCCAATGACTCTATGAGAGATACACATTCCAAACCTGAGTTTGATACAAGAGTCTTGCATGGAGATAAATCATCTGAGATAGAATCTTGAATCCGATAAAAAACTGAATCTCGAAAGTTCAAAAGACTACATCCGAAATACAAAACATCTTTCAAGAAGGAGTTTACATCGAGTGAAACCATGCAAGGAAAATGATTTTGCGAGAGAAACCGAATCAGAATTAGTTCGGTACTATACTAGAGTTGCGAGATCCTGACATAACCATCAAAAAATTTGAAGTGTCTCGTCTGTGTGACAAGTCTTGGAACTCCCATGGATTGTAAAATCACGTTTTTAATATTGAACCAGATCATGCATGGTGTAAGGATAGCTAATGGCAACCATCTCTATCACTAATTTGATTATATTTTACAACTTCAACAACTAAATTACCCAAGCTGAAAGATTCTTCTAATCACAAATATGGAGATATATGAATCAGGGAAAGTTCATGAACAAGTTGATTGGAAGAGTTACCTTCATGCAAAACAAGAGATGATCAGGGATTGAAAGAGTACATAATGATTTTATTGTTTTCTTTTTCATCATGGATAAGCTCACTACCTTATTTCGAGTGTGAAGTTAACTCATCAGGTGAAGAACTTGAAGAGCAAGGAGTATCCTTGTCGCAAGTTGATGCACCACAAATGGTAGAACACAAGGGATAATGAGATGAAGAGGAAGTTTCCATAAGAGAATATTCTTCAACCGAAAAAAATTCTAGATCTAAACCTTTCAAATCAAAATCTTTTAGAGGAACCATAGGATTCGTTGATGCACATAGGAATTCATCGTTGCATGCAACAACATAGTCATCCTCATCAAAATGATTGTTTCCTAAGGCTATAGATCTAAACAAATGGATTTAATTTGATTCAACAGCGAGATCAGTAGATTGAACACCATCCAAGAATGGAAGAGAATCATCTTGACATGGGGAATTTTGAAACAGGGAAAAGAGGTCAAAACTCTCCCCACTTTCTTGTTGTTCTACCCGTTTCATGTGATTTCCTTGTACTTGATCAAAATTTGGCCAACAACTTGAAAATCAAGAGAACATGAAGACCTAGTTGGTGGAGAATATTGATCATGAAGATCATGATAATCTGAGTCATGGCGTGTCGATGATAGAGGATGATATATGTCCCTTGAAGAAGTAACATTTTCAATGGAACCAGGTTCAAGATTAGGGTTAAGAGCGCTAATGTTGTCTAAGGAATGACTTTTCACCATAGGCTTTATGAACCATTCTTGGGTTTCCTCCATTGGGTTTGAATCATGAAAAGAGGAAGGAGGATGAGAAGATGGATTAGGAATTAGATTTTTTGATTTCCCAACTTCAACATTATCACAGGGAGACACCCGAATTGGTACAAGAAAATGAGGATGATAAGGAAAAAAAGGAGTAATAGGTTCCTTATCTGAAATTAGAGGTGTCTCATGATTTACAAGAGTTGGGTAAGTAAAAACATCAGGGGGTTCAGATTCACCATTCAAAGAGTTATGAACCAAACACTTAAAATTTTGTTTAAATAAATCCCAATTTGTGTCTTTTCCTGGAAATTCATAATAAAGGTGAAGGAATCTATGAGAAAAATACTCAATTGATTCATTAGGATTCATTCTTAGTTGATTAATTATTTTAAGAACATCCTGGTAATCATACCTATCAAATGCTTTATGAAGCTCCTTCGTAAGCTAGCCGAAGGAATGGATAGAAGCAGTAGGTAATGTGTGACACCATCTCTTAAAATGACCTTCAAATGCGAGGATGATAAATCTAGCCATGAAATACTTATAGTGTATTCCATTAGAAAGGAAAAATCGGACAACTTGAAACAAATGTTCAAGAAGAGTTAATTCACCCTCACCATCAAACTTAATTTGGTATAGGTTATGAATAACTTCCATGGGGATGGTAAGATTAAGCTCTTTAAAAAAATTCCCTGGATTTTGATTTTGGGAATAGCGATTTTGGATAAGATATTCAAAGCATATTCAACGGGCACAACTTGTCATCTAGCCCTCCTTCTAGCGCCATTTTGTTGTCAGGTGTTGGAAATTCGTCAACTAAGGGGGTATCCTCGATGGGAAGTTCCAATTAGACCTCAAACCATTTGTAATAGGAGCCCCATCCGGGGTATTGGCCCAACTTCCATATATTCTTATAGATTTTACTTGGCTACAAATTTTAGCACAAGAGGGTAATGCACATGTAATATTAGATCAACAAGTGAGTATGACTTGTGAAATTTTCATTTGCAGATAATATCAAGGCCCTTCTATAGAAAGGGAAGATAAAAGTGGGTCTTTTAAAGACAATAAATATTAATAATCTAGAAAAGGAGCACGAGCATATACATATGAATGAATCATTTATCAGGGAGCAGAATAGTTCACAAGGAAGAAATGATTGATAAAGAAAATACAACACACCTTCAACAAGATAAGTACAAAAGCCACCGAAATAGTTCAATTTCCTTAGTACATATGAAAACAACATACATCGAAAAAATTTAAAGAGTAGTATTACAATATTCACGACATATGAATGAAAGTGTGCTGGCTCAATGAGCTTCTGAATTAAGTAAAATTTCCAAGATACATCAAGTCAATGAACACCACTAGCCCCAATAGTGGAACATTATAGAAATCACTTGCTCTTCCAAAACAACTATCTTTCTCTCTAATGCCTGGTAGGAGGAGCTAAGGTGAAAATTCCTTTTTGATAAGCAATGAGAGCGTATATATAAAAAATGAGGTGATCATTCACCTCTCTTGTGACAATTGGACTAATGTCATGACTGTTTGACTTCTCTATGACCTTTTGAATTCCTACATGAATTTTTACATTACATGGAAGAATCTTGGATTTTCACTTTACATTACATTTCTCCCATATAGAATTTACATAATCCACAAAATGATGTGGCACATGACGACTCATGACACAATATGACATGATACTGCCAACATGGACTTTGTGATGACATGGAAATTTGAAGTCACCCTTTGTTGCTAGTTTCTTTGTCTTCTTGAAAGATGGTGCATGTTCTTCTTCTTCCTCCTCCCTGTGACTATCTTGATCTTCTGTCTTCTGTTGTAATCTTGTGTTTATTCGGCTTCTCGCATGATAATCACCTTGTTTCTTCAGCTCCATAGGTGTCTTATATCATGTTCTCCTTCTCCATCTCCTTCATCATCATCATATCATAGTATGAAATAATACATGTGACTTCAATCCACTCATGACAAGACAATATTAGTCTCATAAACCCCTAATCTAACATGTTTCATGAAATCACTTGTTTGGGTTGGAACTGGTGATTGGTTGAGTGACTAACTTAGGGATTGTGAAGTTCTAGAGGTCAAGGTCGACGAATGAGGCTTGAGACTATGCCATGCGCAATTATGGAGGCCAGGGTTAAGGAATTGCGTAGTTGGGGGGCTCAAGAGTTCAAGGTTAGGGCTTGAGGCTTGAGGTTTCCCAATGCACAGTTATGGAAAGATAGACTTACGTAACTGAGCATTTGAGGGACTCAAGAAGTAAAGCTCCTTGACTGAGCCTTGAGACCACACAATGCGCAGTTCAAGTTGGGCTAGGCTCATTAATTATGTATTTTTGGAACACATGGAGGCATGCTTAGGGCTTTAGCACTGAGTTTTCTCACTGCACAGTTCTAGAAGGAGAAAAAGTTGGGAGAATGTGCAGTTTAGAGGTTCAAGGGATCATACTTGAGGCTTGAGGCTTGAAGTTTCCCAATGCAAAATTTTGGAGGGAGGATAGTCTAATGGTTTGCGCAATTGTGCAGCTCAAGGATTCAGGCTCTAATCTCGAGGCTTGACACTGCGCAGTGCATAATTAAGGCTGAATGGGAGGAAGAAATTGTGGAGTTCTGGAGCTCAAGGGTCAAATCTGGGCATTGTGACTGCACAATTTACAGTTCCAAGAGGTAAGGTTAGGGCTTGAGGGTTAATACTGCACGTGCATTTCAGGAAGGCTGAGTGAGGTTAAGCTACCCAAGAGTGAATTTTTCCAGATGAGGCTAAGTGTGGAATCAATGATACCAAAGTGAACAAGGAAAAAAATGAAGCATGATCACACACTTAGAAAAAATGAAGACACAACATTGATCACTCAAAATACATGAACAACATACTTCCCTCAATGCGACAACTTTCCCCAAGAGCGACACTAAAGGTACACTTTCCAACAACAATGATGACACTTGTGCAAAAGTGCATAAAACTTTGGGGATGAGTGTAAAACATGTCTACATGACTAGAGGGACTGATCAACACCAAATTTACCCTTTGAAACAAGCCAAAAGTCCACTTTACACGATAAGCGACTCTTCACATTCCAAAATACGACATTTTCTATATAAAGAGAAAAGTGCGAATGACACTTGCGATATGCGAACAACAATGAAAGTGACACATGTCAGATCGAAGATGAAGAAAAAACAAATTAAAGTGAAAAAAGAAAGAAAAAGGGATAGTCGAAAACATGAAAACGACATTTTTGAAAGAGAAGGTGCGTAAAAGTCACAATTTTAAAAAATCACTGAAATATAAGTACAAACACAATGAGAAGTGAGAAAATGTCAATGAAAATGCACATCGACTGTCAACATGAATTGAACATTGCATATGCACTGTCTTGGTAGAGTGTGCTAGCCGGAATGCGCTCATGAATTCATTACGGTTTGAGCATGTGTGAGAAGGTGACTTCGACACTTACAATCAAAGTAGGGAGCTCACAGACTTGACAGAGTATCAACCGACCAAGATGTGACTACGGAACAACTGATCGCAAGATCAACAATAGGCTACAAAATTCAAGTATAGGAAAATTTTTGGAGGGTGTTTGTTGCAATGACAACATAGTCCCAAGAGTGAAGGGAGCAGCGTGCACAAAATGGAATTTTATACCCATCAAGGATTCATGCTTATCAAAAGGGGGAATTTCAAGGGTATTCCTATAAAGGGCAGTCCAAGGGCGACCATTCAACATCAGGACAAGGTTCTAGATTATGACTTATACTTCGGCCTGGAGGAAACTTATAGAAAGGTTCAACCTCAGGAATTTATATAGGAAGGCTAGTAGTATTGATAGAACCATTTGAGTTTAAGGCTAAAGGGAAGAGTGCACATTTTTCTAATTGATAATTAACAAAGAATCTTTATAAGACAGGAATTGAATGAGGGAAATGGAAGAAGAGTAAGACTTACATGTAGGTTCTTCACCTCTAAAAAGTCGAACAATTGGTTGCACTTTATTAAAGCCAGGTGAGTTGAGAAGCTTTAGGCTTGGACCAACAACCTACAAATATTTGACAACATCCTTTACACCACAATCATGTGAAAGGAACACATAAACAAAACGTTGGCCAAAGTCTTTGAACCGAGCTATTTTTCCAGTCACTAGGGAATTATCTGCAACCAATATAGCAGAAGTTTCCTTCAGAAACTTAGTGGAAATGTGATCATTCCCATTCAAGGAAAAAAAATGTTACAATATCCCAAGATAGGAGCGCAAGGGAAAAACTCTCACATATGACTTCTTCCAGAGCATTTTTTCCACCATCAAGGGCTTTATCCAGGGCTTTTTCATTGACTCGAATCATAAATCCTAACTTCTAAAAACTAGTGTAAAGGGTTTCATCCTCTTTTAAGGCCACAACATATACAAATATTGAACTTCGGGCCTTTAAGACACCCACGGAAGGAGAGGAGATATTTTGAGACTCTGATAAAGCAATATGAGGCCCCACAATATAGCGTACACCCGATTGAATCATATATTGCTGGTTTTTTGTGTCCAGAGTCATGGGTGAGAAGGAGTCGTGCAATTTTTAGCCATATGCCCCACTCTTCTATAGTTCAAACATCTGAAGGGGGTTTTCCAAAAATCTAGGGGTTGGAGAGTGACTTTCTCACCCCACAAGAATTTAAGCATTGCTGGCAACCCCTCAGAGACATCCATATCCACCAAAACTGAGGCCATCCTCTTAACTACCGCTATCAAGGAAGTCTTCTAATAAAAACAAACTTTCTAAAAGAATTTGTGATAATTATAAATACTTCTTTTGGATCAGAGCTCCGTTGGGAAGCCCAAAAGCATAACCCATAGATTTCGACGGATCTGTTGATAAGTTCTTGGACAGAAAGTTGGAAGCCATCGTTGGAGCCACATAATGGCTCTGTATAATACCCAGTGTTTGATGAGAATTAGTTCCATGTCAGACTCAGACAAGAAGTGGAAGTGAATCCAATTATTCACTAGAATTCTAACTACTAGAGTGTAGCCCACCAACGGATTTGAGGTTTCATTTACCCAGGATAATATCTGCTCATTAGATAAAGAGATATAATTTAACTTTTCCATTAGAGATTGCCAGGACAGGGATTTTAATCTATCAATATTAACATCCAACCCAAGGTTTAAATCCTTCATGGCAGAGAGGGCCTTATGGGTTTTTTAGTCGCATTTATTTTTTTCCCTCGTACACCTCAGGGCAACCCCTTCCTCTCCCACTCCAAATTCTAAGTTTCCATATTGAGAAAATGGACCCACCTTGACAATTTGGTCAAGGAAAAATGTTGATCCCTCTCATATTGAGGGTTTCCAATAGATGGTTGGATTAAGCAGACTCTTGTTGACAAACTGGGTAGGAAAATGTTGCTTCTCTTTTACATCGAAATGAGACTAGAAAGTATGAGAGGAGACTACCAGTACCTCTCCATAATGCCAAGTCTCATAATCCGGGGAATCGAGGGCCCCAACCATCTGTGGGTAAAGAAGTCGATGCTCAGACGCCTTGTTCCTTATTCCTAGAAGCACATAATCCAAGTGCAGAAAACCTAGAAGCGCCCAAAACACCGTTAGTTGCTCAGTACTCAGAACTACCTGCTGCTACTCCTCCTTTTGTGAGTTGCGATCACGCAACTTCTACAACTCTTCACACCAAATTAGTGCCATAATTGAATTTTTTTTTTTTTTACCGAACTCATAACAGAAATAAATGAATATTTAATATCCTCACTCACAACACTCACTTAATCTTGCTATATTGCTACTGGAATGTTGTTAGTACATTCCAAGCTTTTCGAATTGATGCAAAATTTGACGATTTTCCTTGTAATTTATATGTGGCTTCACATATAGATGGCAATTTTTTCTTCTATGTGTGAAGAATGGAAACATCTCTGTTGGTTTGCACTTTACAGGAGGGTAAGTTGGTTTATCGCATCCGGTGGGTTGAAGGTAACACTGCAGACGATGTGGATATTACGTCTTGAAACATTAATTATTAAAGTAAATTGTTGATGCTCTGGGAAGGAAATTTATGCACAGATTATTTTTGAGATTTGATTTGTGAATTTATTATGAAATTGTCATTTGACATCGAATAAAGTAATGGTCACTACCTAGTGATATTTTCCTTAATACTAAGGAATCTTGTATGGCTGATTTTATGGGTTTTTAAGCCTTCAAAATCACTTAGGGATGACACCAGATCTGAGTTACACCAACCCTTAATATCACTGGATGTTTTCCCACAAAGTTTAGAACTTATAACTTTCCCATCACAAAGTAACTTAAAAATACACCCCATTACACCGCATTAAATTATTAAATTTATATTTTAATTTGTTTTTTTAATTTTCCAATTATATTTTATATGATTTTTTTTCCTTTTATCAAATTGTTTACTTATTTATTTTTTCCCTTCCTTTTATTTATTACATCGTAAGGCGTTCTTATATGAAAACAACTTGCCTAGCTACGATTGTGTCCCTATTTGTGCCATTGGATCAAATGTTAGACGATTGAAATGTTTTAGGCCATTAGATCATTTGCCTAATACAAATGCAGGCTAGGCTAACTAATTAACTAACTCACTAAACCTAACTCCCATGTTACATCAAGAATATGAATATGCACTCTTTCTTTCTATTTTAATGCCCGTGACTGGTATTTTCTTGCTTTGATTTTGGAGAGGCTAATACAAATGCAGCAAAGTGAAAGACTAAAGAACTTAGAATGTGGCATGGACTATCCGAACATATTGGTTGCAACCTATGAGGGTGAACACAACGATTCTCATTATGTATCTAAAAACGCAGCCCTGGTACTCGATTCGTGAGACCATATACATACAAAAGGCATTATTCTAGTTTTATATCAATGGAGGTGGTGACTATTGTTAGCCCAATATCATGGGCGTTGCATTCCAACTACACTGATTTAGAAATTTGGTAGAGGCAAGATTAATGAAAAATCCATAGAAAACGAAGGGCCATTATAATTTATAAGTAACAAACCATGCAAATTTTTGTAGATTCGAAGTATATATCAATTTATTTTCTCTCCGCCACTACATCACATGTTGTGTATTTTCTGTGAAAATAGGCTTTTAACCATGTAGTTATGATCATTTGGATTGTTTATCCAAAATCCGTGAACGACCTTGGAAAATTACTGTACAATTTGATATTATTTATTTAATAATATGGTTGGCACTGTCATTGGCTAAAGTGGCATAATTTTCCTAATACAAATGTAGTCTAGAGTAACTAATTAATTAACTCACTAAAACTTACTGACATGTGCTAGATCAAGAATATGTAATCTTTCTTTATGTTTTAATGGTTGTGACTGGTATTTTCTTGATTCGATCTTGTAGAGTCTAATACAAATGCATCATAGTGAGAGGTTAAAGCACTTAGAACGCGCCCTGGACTATCCAAACAGATTGGTTGGAACCTACGAAGGTGAACACAATTATTCTCTTTCTATATCTGAAGACGATTTTCAATTGATCGCATTTCATTACTAGGCAGCATAGCAGGGTAACAATCCCGAGAAAAAGGTGTGGAGGAAAACTGGTATCCTTCAAACCGATGACATCCACTAGCTTGCACAATTCTTTTAAAATATCACATGAATTTAAAGAGAATCAGTAACGGCATAAATCACAAAATTGGTCATCTAGCACCGGAAAAAAGCACTTGTATCCTCCAATTGAACAAAACAAAGCCCTATTTTCAGGTCGGTATTGACAATAGAGACGGATAAATTAAATTTATGCCACAAGACTTTCCATTAATGCTCTGTCCACACGTCTCACTTTTCCTTTTCCTTCTCAACATCCACAACACATTCATAATTCGAAATCAATCCCATCATGAAAAGTTTCATCTCTTCTTCGCTCAAGACTTGAGTATAGTCCGAAGTAACCCCCTTGTTCTTGGCATCCCAAATATTCTCCAAAGTCTTCCGGCCGTACAAAACCTGAGCAGGGTCTTCTGTGGGCAGTAGTCGGGTCATATGCAATTTCTTGCAACAACGTATCCATATACTCTTCACAAATGTAATCCATTTTAGGTCGTAATGATCCAAGCATTTGTTATCTTACAAAATGGTTGTCTCTATTTTGAATGATAAGGTATTATATATATAGGCCCTTCCAAATGTGGCTCCGGATCTAATTCTAATGATGAGGTTGTATTAATTAATTATTAAAAAAATAATATATTTTAATTTTAATTTTAATATATATATATATATATATATATATATATATATATATATATATATATATTTTAAAGTATAGTGTAAAGAAGGAAAAAAATGGAAATTCCTGTAAAATTTTGGTAAAATTAGGCTAATTTTTTTCAAAAATCCCGGCTATTGTGTTATTGTGTTAACAGTTGTCAAGCTCCAAGATTTTGGGTGCTTTGACAATTTTTGATCCCGTTGAATCTATTTTTACCATAAAAATAAAATAAAATTTCAAGCACTCCTATCATTAAATTTGTTTACGAAAAAAGTGGCCCCCACTCCCTACACAAACATTGCTATAAAATTCCTTATGGAAATAGTTTGATCATTTCATTCACAGTTGTTTATATACATTTTTTTTATTTAATCAAGAATATGGTATATTTATATTTGATAATTATGTGTATAGGTAACCTTTATTTTCTTTTCTCACAAACAAAGAGGTCTTATACAAAAAATTGACATTTGGATTGGTAGTGACTTTAAAGTAATCATTATCATTAACAAAGAGGTCTTATACAAAAATTTGGCATTTGACATTGGATTGGTAGTGAATTTAAAGTTGTTATTATTATATTATGAATGATGTAATTTTAATAACTAAACTTCGAGTTGAGTGATAATATACTTGTTTCTCAGCTACTTCAAATTTAGTTATTAAAGCCCTTCTTTCCAATTTTTTTTTTCCTTGAATTCCTTCCACTTATATCTTTGTCTCTCTTGTTTAATGTTTTTTGTGTTTTCAATACTTTCGTTTCATTTCTTGGTTATTTAATTTCTAAGTGACAGATAGAGAGAGATAGAGAGACTTACATGGAGGGGATCGATAAAGGGAAGATTAGAGAGAAATATACATATTTATACATATATGAATATAGAGAGAGTGTGCGGAGAGTGAAAAATAGAGAGTATGGGAAAATAAATAGAGAGGAGGGAGGGAAGATAGGAGGAGGGAAAGTAGGTAGATAAGTAGTTGGATGGAGGAGATAGAGGAGTGAGATTTGGAAGAAGACATAGATAGATAGAGTTATGGGAAGAGAGAAATAGTGAAAGGGAGAGGAAGGGGGAGAGAGATGTAGTTTGCATTTTCATTCTTTTAGGGCCACTCTGCCAAGGATTCAATTTATGGTAAGTATGTCATTTAACAAGTTGTTACAAGGAAAAAGAAAAATATGTGTACATGTGTAGTCTCGAGAAACGAGTTGTAGTTTTCATTCTCATTCTTTTAGGGCCATTCCTTTGCCAACGATTGAATTTATGGTAAGTATGTCATTTAACAAGTTGTTACCAGGAAAAAGAAGTTTCACATTTCTAAGAAAATAAGTGACACAATCTTATTGAGCTGTTATTGTTTCTAATACATATTTTATTAATGATGAGTAAAACTCTCTCTTGAATGCAAAACACAATTTTATTCTTAATGCAAGTTCCATATATTATGTTATCGACTTACGGTGTTTCCTTTGCAACATCAGGTGCAATTGCTAGTTTTACCCAATTTTATTAACAAATTTAACAATATGTAAAAATTATATCAAATTAAACTTATTATTTATTATTTATTATTCCATTTCTCTTAACTAATTTTAATTATTAATTATTAACATCAAATTTAAATTCAAATCATATTAATTAATTTTTTTACAATTTTTTTTAATCTAAATCATTTAAACAAAAATTTTATATCCAAATAATTTAAACTCCATAACACCACACCACACTTTATGGCCAACATTCATAATATAGACAATAAGCCTAAAATCTGATATATATATATATATATATATATAATTATCAATAAAATATACTCCAAATTATAATCATTATATTATTCCATAGTCATATAAATAACTACATTTCACTCAATGGCCTTTTCTATTATTTTAAATGAAAAAACATCATATCTATTTAGAGATTGAATAAAAATTCTGTATTGCATAGATAAATTTTGATATACTTTCAAATGTAGTTTTAATTCTTCATTAACTCTTTTTTTTTTAACCTCATGCCACCAAGAAAGTTTCACATAAATTAAAGATAATTTGAAAATCAATTTGAATAATTTATCAATCCTTATTATAATCAAAGTTGTCAAATGGATGAATTCTTGAGGGTTGTTTCATTTGTACTTTGTTTGTCTTCATCATCCAATATTGATTATTTAAATGATTACCTATTTTAGGCTTTGGTTACTATTCCTTTAACCATTGCTTTTTTTCTCTAAATCAAATTCTGAATTTATGTATTTTGTTAATCTTTATCATTTAATAATATTTATTTAAAACATCATCATTTTCTTTCTCTTTTTTTGGATAGACTTGTGTATGAAAATATGAATATTACAAATGTCATGTTTTTTTATTAATAGAAATGTTGTATTTTCATAATCTAATTATTTTATCTATTAAAAGTTTTTCTTTTGAAATTATAAATAATGTTCTATTTTCATAACCAAATTCTTTCATTCATCAAAAGTATTTATTTTGAAATAAGTTGTATTCTCATAATCCAATTCTTTCATCTATCAAAAGTCTTTCTTTTGGAATATAAACCCTTTAACAATCCCTTTTTAATGTAAATCTCCACACATATATGCTAATATGGAAAAGGAATAAACTTAACCCATATATCATTGCATCATTCTTGTCTTTATACATATTACTTGAATTGATATAGATTTGGTTAATATTAGTATTTATAAATATTACTTTTGTGGTTCCCTATTTGTATCATTGTATCAATCTTGTATGAAATAAATAAAAGAGTTTTAGGCATTGTCTTGCTATCACTCGACCACATGTGATATGTTATATTCTCTATGTGTTGAATGCCACTAATGCTTTATATGCTTGTGTTTTTTACTATATACTAACTAAACCAAGCATTATTAGGAATGATTTAGGCCATGATTGGACATGCACATGGTACATTTGAGGTTAAGTTGAGTAGGACTTATTGCATAGTCTAATTGTTGTAGTACAACGTAAATTTATGGATAGAATTTGAATGCAAAGAAGTACTCTGGTTGTAGCAGGCATGGTTTGGCCAAGCTACTGCATCTAAGGCAATGCCATGTTGCACAACTAGAGATGATGAAACAAAAAATCTTGGGCATGAGTCTTAAGTCCATATTAAGTGGTAACAAAGCTCAAATCATTCAAGAAGTTGGTTCCAGGATTGTATTGGGTGCCCTTCACCATGCCTTGCACAGAAGAAAAATAATATTAGTTAGGGAAGTTGAACATAACTACATATTCCTTTAGTAGGAAGGTTCAACATGCATCCTCATAGAAGGATGAGTTGTCGGCACTGCGGGGTAGTCAAACTCAAGCCTTGATGGATCTATGAGAAAATATTAAAGAGGGATTGCATAAGGATATCATGGATTTAAACATATTCAAGTACGTGAAGGAAGGAAAGACAAATTTTTTTTAGAAAAGTGATGGAATCTCATATTTTGGTGAATGGATCTAAATCCCCAAGTGATCCAACATTAGGAAGAAACTCATATGGGAGTATCATGACTTTCTTTAGGCTAGCCACCCATAATAGATAAAATTGGAATTATTGGAGTGAGGATGTTATAGGGAAGTCGGGCATAAGCAAACAAGAAAGAAAGAATCATTGCTTAGTCTTCCTTATCTTCTTTCTATTTTTTCAGTCTTTCTTCTTCTTCTCATTTTACCTTTTCATCTTGCTCTTTTCGTATTCTTTCATATTCTTCTTCATTTTTGTTCATTTTCTATTATTCTTGCTTCTTTTTTCATCTCTTTCTTTCAAATACTTATTTCTTCAACCTCTTGTTTTCTATTTTCATCTTCTACTATGTCCTTGGATACAAATTCCTATGCCTTTTGAAGCCTCAATGCTTCAACTTCCTTTTCCAATATTTCTTTTGTTTTCTGCTACTATCTTGGTCACAACTTTCTTTGCTACCATATTCATTTTCTATGTATTCCCTTTCTAACTTGTCTTTCTCATTCCTTAACTTACCTCCCATTTTGAGCATGATATCATCATAATTAGTGGACCTACTATAGATATTTTCTCCCTACCATACTCCATTATGTAGGGTCACCTCTTTGAATAATTTACAATGTTGGTTATTGATTTCTAAGGGATCATGTTTGTGGAGTCTTTCTTACCTGAAATGGAAACCTTCCAAGGTTTCTACTTTTGTGGTTTCCTCCTTCATAGAAGGGAAGCGGAGGGCCAAGGTAACTTCTTATCTTGAGATAATGTTTCTCCAACTCCATGTACTAATATCTAATATGAAACCTCTTGGAGAGCTACTTTATTTGGTATAAACTTAAGGAATAAATGGGGAGCTTTTTTGATCCCATAAAATATGATGTGTGTCCCTTTTCCATGACATATTAGTCACTTAGTTTTCTTATTGCTTTCATTTCCCTTTTAGACATGCATTATACTAGGGTGCAGAACAATAACTAATAAAAGGGAATTAGGAATTGTTGAATAGATTTTGTGATGTTATAATACTAGGTTTGGATAATGTGTAAAAAGGGGTCACTAAATTACCACTACCATCCCATACTTGAGACAGCATGGACTACGCAAACAACGTTGAGCAACTAAAGAATCACGTGAAATGTAGGGTGTGCCATAGGCACTATGCATTCGTGAATTGAGATGGTTTCTTCTAGAGTAATGGAGAGAATTCCTTCCCAATTAAACATTGTATCTCTTTTGGTAACTATGCATTTTAGTGGCACCCGTGATCCTTTGAAAGTCATGGTATCTTTTCACCCATATAACCTACTTAGGAGGGCTACAAAAATTTTGTAAGGGATCCTTAACAATATCATGGGCTAAGTTATTTTTCTTCTTGAATGGAACGATGCCCCACATATCCTTCATCACTTCTCTACAGTTATATGGGAATTATTGCATCCACTCTTTAGTGAGGTCGACCTTTGATGGAGGGAGTTTGTAATATTTGTGTAAGACATAAGTATAAAATGGTGTAATGACTTTCCTACTGATATTTTTAATGAATCTATTAACTACGTCAATGGATCTAATGATCTAATAGATAACCACTACTTCATGAAAGATAGTAGGATGCACAACCATTTTTCCCAACTAGAATCGTTTTATTTCCTAGTACACTCCATAAGCCAAGTTTTTATCCCTAGGGAGGAGTGGCATCACTAGATATATATCCTCCTAGACCATTGGTATATATTCCCTCATTTGTAGACAATATTAAAATCCATGAAATATCTTGTTTCGTTATATGTCGATCCTATGGTGCCAACATCTACTGCTAGGCTCACTTTAATGATGGAGTGTTTTCATTTCCTAGCCTTCTTAGAATCCATATTAGGATCCTACATGTCATCCATATCAACGAATTCAAACATTAGCATATTTTGTTTTAAAAGATATATATGCATGTGTTAAGATAACTAGCAAATTATCTATTGATAAGTAGCTGATAGTGTCTATCTCTAGGAGTGGACTTCTTCTATTGACCATGTTAGATCAATGGTTTCCACCTAAATTCATGTGGCTTATGGTTTTTTCCCACAATAAGTAGGGGGTGGGGGGAATCCATTTAATAACATTTTAATGTGATTTTTATTATAAAAAAAGCGTGACAACTACCAAACCATTATTTTTGTAAGATATGCATGAAAACATGTTATTGCTCAACTATATTTGATAGGAGGAAAAGGTTAATGCTTTTATTTTTTTTGGAAATGGAATGTGGCTCCCGTCCTTTCAAGTCATGTCTTGCAATGCGTTACATTTGAATGATGACTCCACTAGTTAGCGTGAGATGCAGAATTAAAAGGGAGAGGGTTGTGGTAAGATAATTTCAATTCATTTCCCCCTAGTGGACACAAAGGGAAGCTCGATTGGATAGAAACGAGGGCTCCACTATGAGAGTGATAAAACTTTTATGGTAGTACCGTATAAAATATTTGGGCATATGGGTGTATGGAATCCTTTAATTAGTCCATTTATTTCAGTTGTTTAGGGAATCTGAAGGCCATGTGGCATGCTAATGCTGGTTAGCGTGGATTCTATATTATTTTATTGAATTTATAGAAATAAAAATCATCCTAGACCTTTAGAATGTATACCTAGAAGTTGTTGATTAGTGACTTTTGATTATTTAACAAATAAGAATTGTGAGGAAGCTGTGTGGTTCATGAGATATTGTGATTCTTTTTAAAAGAGGGTATTTCTCTTTTATGAAAGGGATTGGATTTAGATATATATATTTAATAAATAAAATTAATTTCATTATTTTTATTTTAATAGTTTTAGTTAATAATTAAATAGTTATTATATTATTTAATTAATTTTAATATAATAAAAAGTGAAATATTAATAAGTAATTATAATGGAGGTGGGATTCCATAATTAATTATATGAAAATATGAAATATCAATATTATTATATTAATAGGAAAGTGAAAATAGGATAAAAACAATGATAAATCAAATTTACAATTTTTGGATAAATAATAAATATATAAATTTGTAGATTATATATAAATGTGTAGAATATATAAATATTTTCAAATTTGTAGACTAATTTAAATATATACATAAAATAAAATAAAAAGTGATTTTTTTCTCAAAAAAAAAGTATATATATATTTTTGTTTATATATATTATCTTTTGTAAATTTCTTAATGTTAATCACTATATTTAATTTAGTGAGATTTTAATAACGCATATGTTAACACATAATTAAATGGTTAGAAATACCAATGACAAACATAGGCAATGGTATATATACTTTATTGTATTTAGAGGCACTCTTAGTCTGAGTATGGAAGATATGTTGTAATGATATGTTATCTAAACATTTTAACTCAAAAAGCACACAAAAATAAAAATAAATAAAAATAAAAATTTTATAGGTAAAATTATTAATTATAATTATTAAATAATAATAATTAAACCAGTATAGATCCAACTTAATTCTAGATCTATCAAACCCTTTTAACTTTGGATCTATCAAATCTCTTGAGGTGCAAACATTTCCTAAGTTTTGCACTAAAATGAGATGTCGCACCTTAAGATAGTATGATCCCTCTCAGTGCTTGATATATTAGGAGTTAAGATGGATCTAGGCTGGTCTTTAAAATTCAAGACCTCATTTGCATATCCTACTACCACCATGTTACAACTTGAGTAGATCTAA
Source organism: Pinus albicaulis (assembly GCA_034641835.2). Taxonomy (NCBI): domain Eukaryota; kingdom Viridiplantae; phylum Streptophyta; class Pinopsida; order Pinales; family Pinaceae; genus Pinus; species Pinus albicaulis. Next base: position 957,980,854 of record CM076575.1, read on the forward strand.
TGGTTAATAACATGTGTTTCCTTCTAAGGAGTCACAAACTCAAATCTAGAAGGGAGTAGAGCATGTACATTGATCAAAAGAAAGACCTTTGTCCCACTAAGAAGGGAGTCTCATATACCAATCAAAATTAAATTGTTATTAGGGTTGAATCATGTTGGTATTAGAAATTCAAGGCACAACCTCAACATATTTGAGCATGGACATCCATCCCATGATCAAAATAGGGAAGAGAGTCATGTTTGACCATGACATTAGGATTGTGAATAAAAAAGGTGTTGCTCTTGATCCTTATAAGGAAATTTATGAGAACCTTTATCTCTCTTATCATAAGGATGCACATCAAATGTGTGATGAAATGTTTTTAAGAACATGGTCATTCCGGATAAACGAGTAGACAAGTGACAAGCTCTTTGTTAGGCAGGAGGAAATCAAGAGAATACCAAGAGACATTAAGTATGACCTCGACGATATAGTCGTCAGACTAGAGGAAATCAAGAGAATACCAAGAGACATTAAGTATGACCTCGACGATATAGTCGTCAGACTAAATCGAGTGGAAATATTCATAGTTTCTGACTCAGGGACATACTCAAAAAACCATCAGGATGAGGATGCAGTGATCATCAATGTTCCACCTTTGAACATTGTTCCACCTCTGAACACTATAAACTCCTCACTCTTTAAGTTATCATTTTGGATTAATATGTCCATTATGCCTACTCTCTACGTACACTATATTTATTGTCTATTTGCCATTGTTGGTAGCTATGTTCTGCTTTTTGAAATCACTATACTTTGTTTTTGGTAGCTATGTTCTTCTTTTTGAAATCACCATACTTTGTTCTAGCTATGTTCTTCTTTTTGAAATCACCAAACTTTATTCTATTGACAGATGTTAATGGCTTCATAGGTTACATATGTCCTCTTTGGCGTAAGGGTTGTTTCAAGAATCTTCTTATTAGTTTTTGTGTGGGTCATCTAGCTTCTAGTGTGGGCATGAAATTTTATCTATGTAATTTTTTTTGTTATTAATAAAAATTAGTAGACTAAATTTAAAAAAAAATATTGTTATTAATAAAAATTAATAGACTAAATTTAAAAAAAAAAAAAAAAAAGTGTTAATAAGAAATTAATTTGACAAAATATTTGAAACAAAGGTATTTAATGATAACTTTGATTAAGAAACCAAGCTTCATTCATGGGGGCTCTGCTCTCATGATTTATCTAGCTTGAAAACCCTGTCCTAAGCATCTCATAAGGAAAAGCTTAGTCTTGATGCAATGATAAGGGATATGGATCCTGATGGACCAACATTTCCTTACTTGATGATCACTCTTTATTAGTTGTACTTATGTGGAGAGAGGGAGTCAAGGGAATACCCTGCTCATGCAACGGATACTCGTTTAAGGATTTTGGTCAATAGCCAAACCCTTGCAGTTGTGTTCATGCATTGGCCGTTAATGCATTAACTTAATATGTATATTTTGGAGAAATTAGAGAAGGCTCTAATACTAGAAATTATGTATATATTTTGAAAATAAATTTGTTCCGTTCGACACTTTCAGACAAAAAAAAAATTCCAGAAATACATTCTGGAAAGAGATCTATTTAACACTACAGTCAATACCTTGTCAAAATCTAAATACAAAATTGAATGAAAACTGATTTTTTCATATGATAATCAGTGTGAACTAGAGTATTTAACAAAACCCCAGAAAACTGTAGACAGAGACTTCATTTGATTGGACCACCTCGTCTTTGCTTCCTTAGTTAGGGAGAGGAAAAGCAATCCATAAATTGATCGCCGCCCTGACACGCAACGGACAGAAATCTCTCGCCATTTCTGCGGAGGCTCTCCATCTTACGCTGCTGCCGGATGCGTATAAGGGGAGAGCCCATATCTAAGGGCTCCTTCAGAAACAAGCACTCGCTCACCTCCATCGTTCCAAAATTATTTTCCCCTTCCTTTCCTCTTTTTTCTTCTTCTGATGTTTTACGCTTCGGCAACGCAGGAGTAAACTCAGCCGGAGCTGCCATATGATTATGTTTCCACTTCAGAACCTTGAAAACGCAATTCAGAATTTGTAGTGTGCGCGATTCGATTCCGGTTTTTCAATTCAGAATTTGTAGTGTGCGCGATTCGATTCCGGCACCTTCGCTTGCAGCTAATTGCTTTTCAGAAAGAGAGCGAACAATATGGGCGCATCAAACCACTATTGTGTGGGAGCAGGGATGGAATTTGACGAGCAAATTGCCCGTCATGGAGTGACACAGTTTTGAAATTCCAACCTTGGGTGGGAGCATTGCAAATTGGAAGGGCAAAACAGGCTGCTGTCGACACTAGCAACTGCCAGTTTGCATTTATTTATTTCTTTTCTGCGCCATTTGTGGGAGCTATCACCTTTTTACAAGTGGCTTCACTGTATTTTGATCGCTGCTGGTGAGCGTTTGCGTGTACGGCGGATTTGACGGAATGGAATATCTATCATCCAGACGTCGCGGAAACGGCATTCGGCGCTGGAAATACTATGCGCTGACACATAAGATAATGTTGGTTTATTTAAATGATTTCTGTGTGCAGAATTTTTTTGATTTCACATGGGAATGTCAGTGGTTCGTGGCTATATATTGTTGGCTTGAAAAAGGTTTGCTTCTAGATATAATATGGTTAGCAATTTCCAGTGTTCCAGTGGCCCTTGGGTTCTATAAGGTGTTCCAAATTGAACACGTCACAGCCTTTTCAAAAGGTTTATAGCAGGTAACAGAAGTGATTAGTTAAAACTAGCATTGCACATCACATTGCGATAGAACTTCGAAGGTGAAGTATCTTTTACATTTGTTTAGATTCTGTGGAACGACAAATCTGAAAAGTGTTTTGAATATAAATTTTATAGGTGAAGTATTTTTTACATTTATTTAGATTTTATCAGAAACGATGAATCTGAAAAGTGTTTTGAACATAAATCTCATAATAAAAATGTCTTTGGCCTAATGACTGGTCAAAAGAAATGTGAATTTTGATTTTGATTTGTTTTTTTCTTAATTTAAATAATATTATAATGTCATTTGAAGGGTTGGTTTGACTATGCAAGACAATTTTATGAGCATGAACCCAAGGTTGACCCTCCTTCTTTGGTTAACAAGGATACACAACTCTTCACAATGCAAGAGGTAGAGATGGGTATCAAGAAGTTGAGTGTTGGAAAAGCAAAATACTTAGTTGAACTCCAAACAGAGTATCTAAAGTGGGGCTTGAAAATTCTTGCACGTCACATTACAAAAAATTTCAACAACATCATACAATAGGGGTTCCCCACTGATTGGACAACTAGTTTAGCAATACCTCTTTTCAAGAGTGGCGACGTCAATAATCCCTCCAATTATAGGACCATAATGATAAACCCCTTGTTTGCAAAGTAATTTCAACAACATCATACAATAGGGGTTCCCCACTGATTGGACAACTAGTTTAGCAATACCTCTTTTCAAGAGTGGCGACGTCAATAATCCCTCCAATTATAGGACCATAATGATAAACCCCTTGTTTGCAAAGTTATTTGGAAACATGTTAGAAAATAAAATCAGCAAGTGGGCACAAGAAAGAAATAAACGTGCTAAAGGACAAGCAGGTTTTATACCTAAACATTCCTCAGTTGATCATGGCATAACTTTAAGGCATATCATCGAGAAAGTTTGGGAGAAAAAGGAAGAAGTCTTTTGTTGCTTTATTGATTTCAGAAAAGCCTTTGACACGGTTCCTATGGATAAGCTTTGGCACAGAATGGAAGAACTTGGGGTTCCTAGGCATTTGAGAGTAGTTGTGCATAGGATGTATGAAGAGGTGAAGGTCAAAATTAGAACTTCAACAGGGATTTTTGAAAATTTTAGAAGCGATATCGAGGTCAAACAAGGTTGTCCATTGTTTCCTACCCTGGCTAAATGCGCAAGAGGGTGACGATATACATTTGGGCAAGTTTGTAATAAGGCTTCTTTTGTACGCAGATGACCTTATGCTAATTGCTAAATCCGTTCTTGGTTTGCAAGAGCACTTATTTTCCCTTGATCATTTTTGTAGAAATGTGGGGATGCAAGTAAATATCAACAAAATGAAAGTAGTGGTTTTCTCTAACAAACGAAAACATAACCAACATAAGTTCTACTTTGAAGGAAACGTTCTACAAGAAGTTGTGGATTACAAATATCTCATAATTGACTTCAACAGAAATCTAAGCTGGGATGAATGGAACTTTGAGGGGTTGGAAAGCGTTTTATGCTTTTCAAAATAGGTGTAGAAAGGCAGAGTTATGGGACTGGAAAACCACTCTAACTCTTTTTGGGCTCTTAGTGATTCCGTAAGGTTGTGAATTGTGGGCCAATAGTACATTCGACATGAAGTGAAAACAAATTGAAAAAATTCAAAAGTGGTTGATTACAAACGAATTCAAAATAAAAAGTGCAGTACCTTATGATATCATGTTAAGTGAAATAGGGGCTGCTCTAATTGAAACAATAACTATGGTGCGAGTTGTAAGGTATTTAAAAAAAAATTAGCAAATGGAAAAGGGCAGATGCCCTATGGTTGTGGTTAATGACATATTGTGCACAAGAAAGAAGACTTGGATGCGGAAAAATAACAAATGGTTTATCAAATGGGGCATTTTCTTGAGCATGTGTTCTACAAACAGTAAAGAGATAAAAGACTTTGTTATGGATAAGATTCACAAAGGTACTTGGGAGAAGGAGTTAGGGAGAAATAAAAGTATTATATTGAAGAGTTTAATTCCTCTCATAATCATCAACAAAAAGCGTACATAAGGGCCAATATTTCTTGGAGAGCCAAAATTCTTTTCGCTCAATTAAGGACTAATTCGCATCAACTCCATTGTGAAACAGGCGCTGGAAAAGACCAATAGAAGTGTGGGAGGAAATAGTACTTATTTTTTGATCTTCCAGAAAAGTGGAAATAGAAAAGCATTTCATTTTAGAGTGTGAGGCCTTCAAAGAAAGCATGGAAAGTTATGCAGATATTTTGGCAGCTAGCTCTTGGGATATTTTATTCAACAAGAGCTTTGTCAAGAGGCTAGAAGATTTTATTGTGAAAATTCACATTAAAATGGCTTAATTAAAAAGCCAGATAGAAAAACAATCTGTCCCATAAGGTATTTTTAGTCTTATGAAAGTTTAAATAACTTATTTTTCTTCTCCTCCCAAATAAATTGTCTGATATCTATTATGCCTTCAGTCTAGAAGCCTGGGTACGATCCCGATTAATTCTCATTCAACTTATCTTATAGAGTAAATGCAAGAGGTTGTTGCGGCAATAACTAGAGGGTACTGGATATTGTTGCATTGATAATGGAAACAGTGACTTATTTTTTCCCACCGAGAATTTTCCTACCAACTTGATTCATTGTGAAGCACTCTATTAACGATTGATGTGAAGTTTCAGCTGCTACCTTCTTAGCATCGCTGGAAACTTCAATGTCATCTTGATGTGAAAATAAAATACAGAAGAAAACCATATTTGGTTGTTTTCACAAAAAAAATTCTTGTCGATTATGTTTTTGTGGAGTGGTGGAGGCCGCCTCATCACGCTTGCATTCCTGCATAGTGCATTTTCATTCCATCGGATGCAGCATAATCACCATGGCGCTACTGACCAGATTTTGCTCTAATTTTTAGTCCCTGTCGTGCAAAGGGACTATAGTAATCGAAATGGGCTATATCAATATTAATTTAACCTGCTTAAGCTGGTTATTAACCCCCGCTGTTGTTAAATGATCATAGTTTATGGGCTATATCAATATTAATTTAACCTGCTTTAGCTGGTTATTAACCCCCGCTGTTGTTAAATGATCATAGTTTATGAATTATAGTCTTATTGGCCTCTTCCGAGGCATACCTTATGTCATGTGTATTTTTATAGTTGTATATATTCACCTTGTAAACTAATGTTGACATTAATTTACAACATTAAATGCTATATTATTTTCGTATTGCTTATCTCCCATAACTTATACTTTAACTTATACTTGTTAATATATACAGCACTGTATGCATGTAGTGGTGTTGGTAAGAGGCAAGACAGGACGTGCGGCACGACAGGAATTTCTGCATGTAGTGGTGTGCTGTAACTATTCCTCATTCTTATATGCCCTTATTCCTTCCTCATGCGAGTAGCAAGCCAGTAGTGATGGAGCATAGGCAAGCATTTTATGCCCTTATTCCTCAGGCGAGCAGCAGGCCAGCAGTGATGGAGCTTAGGCAGGCATTTTCTGCTTCTCACGGTAGATCTTTCTTCTTCAGAGAACCTTAGTGTTCTCTTCAAGTTTGATTTGTTATTTTGGTTCCTTTATGACTCCCGTCATTCACACAATGATGCTGGTTTGAACCAATGAATCTACAATCACTACCAACCTTGCTCTTGAAGGTGATATCTTCTCGATATCTATTTTCTTCTGCATTTAAGGATCCTGCATCATATGCATGCTTATGATTTCTTCTTTTCCATAAATCCAAAAGCATAGGACCTACATCGAAGTTACTGTAATTCACTATTCAACTTTCGCTGCTCAGGTAAACTCCGCTCAGATAAACTCCAACTGCAAAGCCCATTTGAGCTATTGCAAATGGATCAATGCTAAGAACAGAGGCACCATCATAAATGATTATTTTACTATTCTACTTCACAATTTTTTTTGGAGCATTCCGTGCATGGACTACATGGGTAATTTTAAATGGAGTACACAGGTAATTTTAAAGGTTAAAAGTTTTTGAATTTTTATTTTGCCCTCTTTTTTACGGTGATTTTATTTTCTCTTTGGTTGTGTCTCTTTTCTACAATAATTTCATTTTCTACAATGGAGTACACAGGTAATTCTAAAGCCTAAAAGTTTCTGAATTTTTATTTTGCACCGATTTTATTTTCTCTTTGAGAGTACTGTGTCTCTTTTCTATAGTAATTTAATTTTCTACAATAATTTTATTTTGCCTGTATAAATTAATTAAATTTTCCACAGTAAATTTTCTACAATAATTTTATTTTGCCTGTATAAATTAATTAAATTTTCCACAGTAATTTCATTTTTTCTTTGAGCATAATTTAATCTAATTTTCTACAATAATTTCATTTTTTCATTTTTTCCTTTGAGCATAAATTTTTAAGTATTTTTCAGAGTTTTACATTTTTAGTATGCTAGAGATAGGATTCTTACTTCCTTCTCTTAGCGACTGTAGTTGAGACACTAAAAGCTAGAATCCCAACAGGAAGGAATTGGAATGGGGAGCCAGGAAATCACTTCATTTTGGTGTGGTTGCCTACAATCCCTATGTTGTTTCAGGTGCAGATGTCGGACTATCCAATGTTTTTTCGGTTTCCAAAACCGAATCAGAAAGCATTGGGTTGTCACTCGTTTCTCCTCCCCTCTCTCTGCCGCAAAGATTTATTAGATTTTTTTCGGATCTTTGGAACATTTCTCGTCGAAATTGCTTCTTTGCTGTGTGCGCCATTTGCAGAGCTAAAATTATCTTCATGTGTCACTGTGCTTGTTTCAAGTGGAGAGGTACCTCATTATAACTCTTCCCATTATTAACTTCTCTAAAAATGTTGCAAGTGGATATGTACTTCATCATACTTCATCCCCATTATTAGTTCTCTAAAAATTGTGAAATTCAGGGCATGCAATTAAGGCCGACGTTCTTGTCCCAATACAATTGCCATCAATTACCAGTTTTGGGTCAGCTCTCATAAACTTTTAATTGATATAGAAAAGGGGTCTGCCAGTGATGATATAGCTTAGAAACCAACTCAATTGATAGAACAACCCGTGCAAGGTTATCCCATTGTTTATATTTCGGGTTCGGCTGGATAAAGCAGTAATGAGCTTTTCATTAGAGTATTGTTCCAGAATATGTAATTTTTTCTTAGTCTTATCAAATCAGTTCAATGACTTCGGTTCTAATTGCCTCCCAATTTGTTATGGATTGATAGTGGTGAGGTTAAGCCTCCACCCCCACAAAATTTTAAACATACTTGCACAACTACTCTGTTTACAGCCACACTGTCTGGATTCATCTGAATGCTAATTACAGGCACACTGGCCCTAATTACAGGCACATTGTCTGAATTCATCTGTCAAACATATCTTATGAAAGGGAATGGAAACTGAATGACTATAAAAATAGTGGAAGCAAAATCAAAACGAATTTGTTTTGTTTCATTGGACTGTTTTCTGAAATTTGAAGTTTGTAGTTATCTATCTCAAGATATTGAGTGAGCAATTTAACTGAAGCAAAGGCATCGACTGGTGTTGTGGTTGCATTGAACCACTTCTTCAAATTATTCTTATAGACCTGTAGCAGCTTATCTATCCATTGGTACCAGACACTAATAAATTGCAATCACAATGTGTTAATTTCCAAATTTGAAGAAAAATTCAATTACCTTGTAGCAGCTTTCTTAAAGAGGTCAATTTGACAATGAACCTGTAGCGGTCTTTTCTGGGGACATGGGTGCTCTCCGTTCACAGATTCGAGCATGAAGTGTAAGAAAATATTTGTTGGCACTTTTGACCTATTGTGGCATCTCAAAAGAAAATTTAAGCTGGCATTCATGCAAAACTTTTTTGCCTTCCATTTCAACCTATAAATGTCGTTGTAAGTGTTACTAAGAAACTTTGACGGGTGTTCATATGTTGTGGCAAACTCATATTCGTTGACGGGTGTTAAAAATTTGAAATGTTTTTTTAACAGGATGAAATTATTCGAACACAATGAGATTATCGGTATAAACAATGAGGACTTCTGAGCCTCAACATGTCGACAATTGAAAAAAATCCAAGTTTATTTTGAACTTTATTAAAAATCACAATTTTTAAAACAATAATTATAAATTGTTTTTAATATTATATTTATTAATTGTTTATATGGATTTGAGAGACCTCAGTGTTATTAATTTTACAAGTATATTCGTACTCTTTGAAAAACATTTCTATTTCTGGCACAATGCTTGGTTTATTTTTTAAAAAAATTACTAGTCTTTACCGAGACTTTACAAGTATGTTCAGACTCTCAGACTCTTTGAGAAACGTGGCTCTCTCAAGCTTGGTTTATTTCAATTTTTTTTACTAGTTTTCATCTCGAACTCCTACTCAAGGCAGGGACGCGGGACTAGCTGCCTTATGAAGGATCTTGAACCAAACTTTATTTCTGTTTAATTATTATAACTGTTGTCTAACTTAATGTTTATGCAATTTAAAGCATTAAAATAACTACATAGAGAACACTTGTCTCTAGTTTTTTTTTAAGCATTAAAATAACTACATAGGGAACACTTGTCTCCAGTTTTTTAAATAAAGATTTGTTTTTTGATTATTTGAACTATGATCTAACTTAAAGTTTCTGGTTTTTTTTTAAGCATTAAAATAACTACATAGGGAACACTTGTCTCCAGTTTTTTAAATAAAGATTTGTTTTTTGATTATTTGAACTATGATCTAACTTAAAGTTTCTGAAATTGTGAAGTATAAAAACCATTAAATATCCAACACTTTTCTTCTTCCTCTTTTTCGAATAATAGTTGTTTTTCTGGGTTGGAGATTAGCTTTGGTTATTGGAAGGTTATGTGTTTAGTGTATTTATTTAGGAAGAAGATTGTGTAAATTTCAATCTTCAATATAACTATTTAGGAAGCTGATTGTGTAAATTTCAATGTTCAATACAACTATTTAGTTGTTAAAGAAGAATCATAGTGTGTAAATTTATTATTAGTGAATTATTATTACAGCTTGAGTGGGCCTAATGGTTAAGAGCATGTGTTTCCTCCTAAGAGGTCACACATTTAAAATCAGAGGAGGTCACACATTCAAAACCAGAGGGGGGTAGAGTATGTATGCCTTCGTAGACTTAAAAATGAAGCAGATTGTGTAAATTTATGATTTAAAACATAGTACTAACTATATTATGCACCTTTTGAACTCTTGGTTGTGCTCTTGCTTTTAGTTATTTGGCATAAAATTAAATGAGGAGAACTTTTTGTACAATGTCTTTAGAAAATGGTGAAACATTTAATTAGAGACTCTCCATTAAACAATTTCTTTGTTGCTTTGAAAAGAAAGATATTTTTTATTTGTTAAAATTATTTTGACTAAATTCTCAAGTTCAACTAGACAATTTTGCCAAAATCAGCTTCTATTTCCCATTTTAAGCTCACAATTACCCAGGTTTGAAACTCACATTAGATGTATCATCCTTCCAGAAGAGTTTAAATTTATAAATAGCTACCGAAGTCACTAAACTTGAATGTTGTATAAATGCTAGGCCCAACATGTACTTGACTCATCCCTATGCCTACTTTACTCTTCAAGCTATAACAAATAACAAATTAAGAGTGAAGGTAGATCTTACTAAGCTCTACTATAAACAATTGTGCATAGTAGATATCATGAACAATGGTATCCGTGTCATAGTGATGTCTCACAACCCTTGACTCGCTAATAATATCTCACATGCTCTCGGTGAATTTTCCTTCCTCAAAATATCCATATTTTTTGGATTCATTGCACACTAAGTTCCTTAGCAATGATACCACATCCAAAGGCACACTGCTCTTCTCACTATGTGTCTATGAAGTTTTAAACAAAATATTCTTAGGAAACTTACTGCTCTTCTCACTATATGTCTATGAAGTTTTAAACAAAATATTCTTAGGAAACTTTCAAGAAAAACAATTTATTTTCATTTTTAATTTCCAAGATGGCTAAAATATAAGAACAAAGAAATTCATTTAAATTACAAGGAGTTGACTAACCATTTGAGTTTCACCAATTAAATAGTGCTTTTATCCATCCAAATACAAAAACTGAAATATAAGTCAATGTCATTAAAAACAATGAGCAATGTTTTTTTCTCATTGATAGAGGGTCTCTCCAAGATTAATTAGATCAACAAAAGTAATGAGTTCATTATTACCAACAATGTTTGAGTAAGATTTAAGGCACAAAGTCCAGTGAGATATGTATAACAAGATTGCCATCCTCTAAGATGCTTCAGGTTGATATATAATGAGTTCATTATTACCAACAATGTTTGAGTAAGATTTAAGGCACAAAGTCCAGTGAGATATGTATAACAAGATTGCCATCCTCTAAGATGCTTCAAGTTGATATATTGATGAAGGTAATAAGTCTATTATTTTGTAAAATAATGGTTGGAATATCTAGATATCCACACTATATTGTTGGGCTATTTCTAACTTAGTGATTGTTGGCCCTTTATCATAGCCAAAATAGATTGTGAACCGCATGGTTTGGAAAGGAATTACATCCTTGAGGACATGCTTGTGAATTCATGTGAGTAAGACTAACATGATGACATGATTTCCAATTGGATGTGGTAGCCTTTTCCCTCATTCTGCACTAGCATTGCTTGGATGCCTTTTTGCTATATAGGTACACTTTCTTTTGAATACATTCTAGAAGAGGGAATAAATATTAAGAATCAAGTCCAATCTTGATCGCGAGAATCCATTAAAATCACAGAAAATTGATTTCAAGAGTACCAAGGGCATGGGCTAGGAAAGGATTTAATGGATACCATTAGTTGAGTACATGCAATACAAGCTATAAAATACAAAAAAACACTTCCTCCTAGACTCTAGAGGCTATAACTCATTAGAAATAAAGACAAAGACATAAACAACTATAATTCTCTTTGGATATCTTATTTCCCATTAAATTAAAATGAAGCCAGAAGGTTTCATAAGGAAAATTACAAAATCTACATCTTTGAAAAAAAATATTCGAAATTCTTTCTCAACCAAATCTTTGATTAAATTGGATGCTTAATTTCGCTTATGCTAGAAAAGATACTATAAACCAAATAGGTAATAAAATGTAGAAATAAAAAGTACTTACTTTGATAAAGAAAATTATCACTCGAAGTGGTTACTAGTTTTGTGGTCATTTAAGTTTTTGAAACACATTTATTACATAATATAAATTTATAATAAATAGTTTAAGCACAATCGTTGCAATAAATCGATTGAAAATAAAATGTAGATATAATATTTTGTTGTCAATTAAAATATGTGTTTTTTAAGCTTTTTACCTAAAAAAACATAAATATATGCCATTAAAATTAAAACCATCCCTTCAAATTTAATCAATCGTTATATTGCTTTTTTTGGTAAGTGGTCCACCAAATTTGGCCGTTCCCTCACAACTTTACAATTTAGAGCAAGAGGCCATTATGTGAGTTACAATAAAGTAAGAGATGCATTAAAAAATATTAATTGTTAATATTTTAGAGTTTATTTCACGTACGTGACTCTCAAACCAAATCTCCTCCCTTGGAAGACATGTAGCCACAAAGTTAACACAAGATCCATACATAAGATATTCATTGGTTTATGTTGTTTTAAAGTTGTAGAAGTAAAATTTATCAATATTATTTTCACGTTTGTAAAAAATTGCATTACGTATGTAAAAATCCGCATTATCATAATGGATGGTAAGGTTGAGAACCTTACTTATAAAGGGTTCGACGTTATTGAAAAGATTAAGATTATTTTTTTTATTTTTTTTTCAATCTAGGATAATTGGTAACTGGTGAGAGTTATCCTGAACAAGGCCCAGGATCAAATCCTACTGGCTGCCACTATAAACCTAGGCTAGGTGCAACAACCTGCAAGCCACACAATAGCAATTAACTTATGCCTCAACAGGAGCCGAGACGTCCACTATGGGGTCGCCTACTCTTCTAGCCAAGACACAACAGGCCATATACTCAATGAGATTTGAACCTCCATAAGATTATTTAAAGAGGTTGGAATCCTTGGAGAATAGTTAAAACCAAATATTAAAATGAAAAAGAATCTTATTCTTATCAAATATCAAATAAACCTTAATTGTGATCTTGGGTGGATGAATAAATATAAGTCTGTATGATATTAAAAGAAAAAATAATTGTAGAATGTGGTTTATATTAGAGTTTTTTTTTTATAAAATGTGGTTAGTAGTCAAATTTTTTAGATCTTTTATTCTACAAATAAGAAAGTTTTATAACTTTAAAATTAAATAATAATAATAATAAATATAAAAAAATATTAATAAAATTTCCAATAAAATATCTACTAAAAAAAACATCAAAATATCATCGCAATATTTTTCATAATCCTCGCAATATTTTTCATAGTCCTCATAATCCCCTTTATCAATTGAGGGTTCTTCTCTCATCATGAGAGGGTTAAAGCCATTACAAGAAGATAGAGATTAAGACTCAAATTAACATGAAAAGAGCTAGTGTTTCTGGGACTCAAATCATTTAGATCAATGACGTCACTTACATCTTCCTTAGGATTCTACTCAAATTTATTGAATTTCACTAGTGTTAAATTCAATGTGACTTGGTGTGGGAGGGGAGCTTTATTGGGCATATTTTACAAAAATATTATATTCAAATATTTCAAATTTCCAATTGAATTGTTAAATTTCTTAAAACATATTTAGAGATTAAAAGATTCGATTTGATTAGTGAACTCTCAAATGTTATAAAAATTAATTACTCGATCATTACGTGAAGAGGCATATTCTATAACTCATATGATCTAGATGTGAGCCAAAATAAAAAAATAAAAGAAATAAAATATAAATAATGTCGGCTTAAACAATGATTTACATAACCATATAAATAAACAATCAAAAATTCATTAGAAATAAATATAAATATTATAAATTTAAAATATGAAGAAGTTTAAGAACACTCAAAAATACGAAATAGGTTTATCAATAAAAAAAAAAAAAACTAGATGCATGGTAAATAAATAAAACCTCTTAAATAAATAAAAATATAAATAAACTATAGGTATGGTAAATAAATAAAAACTCTTTTTTTATATTTACTCCATAAACCTCTTTATATTTACAAAAACTCAAAAAGAGGTCTTATTTAGGTGAAGCCTACATGGGACAAATTATTATTAATACCATGGGCCAAATGCCATAGGTCAAATACCATATTTATAAAAGAGGTACGGTAAATAAGCAAATATAAAATAGGTATAAAGAGGTAACGTAAATAAGTAAAAATATATCTAATAGGATTAAAAATCATCTAATTATATACCAATCCTATGGGCCAAATACCATCGACCAAATAATTATTAATACCATGCAAAAAAAAACGTTATTAACCCTAACATTAACATTAAAATATTAATATTAATATTATTATTATTATAACTTTGGATTAATACAATATTAATTTTTTACATTATAATATATATTAATATATCATGATATATATATTAAATCTAGATATATATAGGAGGGAATAACAAAGACATATGATAGAGGTGGAGAAATAGGCGGAGTGATAAAGAGAGAGATGGAGATAAAGTGAAAGAGAGGGAAGAGGAGGAATGAAGAGAGAGGGAGAAGGGGAGGAGTGAGAAAAGTAGAGAAAGGTAAGAGAGAGAGAGGGATACATAAATATGGAGGTGGGAGAGAGAGAATGAGAGAGCGAGGAATAAGGAGAGAGGATTGGAGGGTAGAGAGAGAGAGAGAGAAAGAAGGGGGAGGGAGGAGAGAGGGAGGGATAGAGAGGAAGGATAAGAGGAGGAGGAGAGAGGGAGGGATAGAGAGATGGACTTGGAGGGGAGAGAAGAAGGGATAGAGAGATGGAATTGGAGGGGAGAGAGGGAGGTGAGTGACAAGGGAGAGATGGAGAGAAAGTGTGTATGTTAAGGGGTGAGATAAAGAGACATAAAAGGAGTGATGGAGACAAGGGGGGAAGAAGGAGAAAGAGAGGGATATAGTAACATAGTTGGAGAGAGAGATACATTGATGGGGGAAGAGATAGGATTGGAGGGAAGAGAGAGAGAGGATTGAATGGAAAAGAGAGAGAGGAGGAGGAGGAGGAGGTAGTGATAGATAGATATATTGGAGAAATATAGTGTATTTTTTGGGGTTGATATATAGATATAGATGGAATATGGAAGGTGAAGAGAAAGAAGAGATATATGGAGACAAGGAGGGCGGGACAAAGATATTGATAGATATGGAGTGAGAGAGAGTGTGTGTTTGGTTGGGTGAGATAAAGGGCCAAATAAGGAGAGATGGAGGGAGATATATATATATATATATATATATATATATATATATATATGGAGGTGGGAGAGAGGGAAAAATATTTCTTGCACTGTATGCATTGATTTCAGTGTAAATGGTGATTTATAATCCTATTTGATTTCTTGTGCTAACTGTAAGAGAGAGAGAAGGAGATGAGTGATAAAGGTAGAGAATGGTAAGAGAGGGAGAGGGAGACATAAATATGGATGGGAGAGAGAGAGAGAGAGAGAGAGAGAGAGAGAGAGAGAGAGAAGGGGGAAGGGAGAGGGAGGTAGGAGAGAAAGAGAGATAGAGGAAGGATGAGAGGAGGATGAGAGAGGGAGGGATAAAGAGATGGAGTTGGAGGGGGAGAGAGGGAGGGAAGAAGAAAGACATAGAGAGTGATAAGTGGAGAGAGAGGGAGTGACAAAGGAGGTATGGAGAGAATGTGTGTATTTTTAGGGGTGAGATAAAGAGACATAGGAGTGATGGAGACAGGGGGGAGAGAAGGTGAGATAAGGAGAAAGGGAGGGATATAGTAACATAGTTGGAGAGAGAGATAAAGTGATGGGGGAAGAGAGAGAGAAGAGAGGATTGAATGGAAAAGAGAGAGAGAGAGTGAGAAAGAGAGTGTGGGGTGGGGGGAGGGGGGGGATAGAGGGAGGAAGGAGAGAAATGGAGAGAGAGGAAGGACGAGAGAGCGTACTTGAGAGAGAGGAAGAGAGTGATGGGGGAAGAGAGAGGATTCTAGAGAGAGAGACAGGGCGGTAGGAGAAAAAGTGAGAGAGGAAGGAAAAGAGAGGGGACTTGAAAGAGAGGAGGAGAGGCAAGGAGAGAGGAGGATAGAGGGAGGGATGGATAGGGATGGATATAGAGATGGAGTTGGACGGGGAGAGAGGGAGGGAAGAAGAAAGACATAGAGAGTGAGTAGTGGAGAGAGAGAGAGAGAGAGAGAGTGAAAAGGTAGAGATGGAGAGAGAGTGTGTCTGTTTGGGGGTGAGATAAGAGACAAACAAGGAGAGATGTAAAGAAGGGGGGAGAAGGAGAGAGATAGGAATATAGTAACAAATTTGGAAGGTGAAGATAGAGAGAGAGAGGTGGGAGAGAAAGGAATAGAGAGAGTGAAGAGAGGTAGGGGAAGAGAGATAGGGATGGAGGGGGAGAGATAAGGAGGTCAGAATAAAGACATAAAAAGTGAAAGGTGGAGAGAGAGAGAGGGAGTAATAAGGAAGATGGAGAGAGACGGAGGTAAGAATAAAGACAAAGAGTGAAAGGTGGAGAGAGAGAGAGAGGGAGTGATAAGGAAGATGGAGAGAGAGGGAGTGATAAGGAAGATGGAGAGAGAGGGAGAGAGGATAGCAAGAGGGAAGAGAGATAAAAGTGGGGGAGAGGGAGGGAAGGGGAAGAGACAGAGAGGGGCAGAGTAGGAGGGAGTGATAGATAAATATAGTTGAGAAAGAGAGCATATGTTTTGGGGTTGATATAGAGAGACAGAGGGAGATAGAGATATAGATGGAAGGTGAAGAGAAAGAAGAGATAGATGGAGACAAGGAGGGATGGAGAAAGAGATTAATATATAAGGGGTGTGAGAGCGTGTGTGTTTGGCAGGGTGAGATAAAGAGAAAAAGAAGGAGAGATGGAGGGGGGAGAGGGAGGAATATTTATTTCACTAGATGCATTGATTTCAGTGTAAATGGTGATTTCTAATATTATTTGATCGCTTGCACTAGATGCATTTATTTAGTGTAGATGTTGATTTCTAATGATATTTGGTTACTTGGACTAGATGCATTGATTTCAATGTAGATGATTTCAAATCCTATTTTTTTTCTTGCACTAAATGCATATTTTGGGGTTGATATAGAGAGACAAGGGGAGATAGAGATATAGATGGAAGGTGAAGAGAAAGAAGAGATATACTCGAGACAAGGAGGGAGGGAGAAAGAGATTAATATATATGGAGTGAGAGAGAGCGTGTGTGTTTGGCAGGGTGATATAAAGAGACAAAGAAGGAGAGATGGAGGGAGATATATACATAGATGGAGGGGGGAGAGAGGGAGCAATATTTCTTTCACTATATGCATTGATTTCAGTGTAAATGGTGATTTCTAATCCTATTTTTATTGCTTACACTAGATGCATTGATTTTAGTGTAGATGTTGATTTCTAATGATATTTGGTTACTTGGACTAGATGCATTGATTTCAATGTAGATGATTTCTAATCCTATTTGATTTCTTGCACTAAATGCATTGATTTCAATGTAGATGGTGATTTCTAATCCTATTTGATTTCTTGCACTAGATGCATTAATTTCAATGTAGATGTTGATTTCTAAATATATTTGATTTCTTGAAATAAATGCATTTATTTTAATGTAGACAATTTCTAATCCTATTTGACTGCTTGCACTAAATGCATTGATTTCAGTGTAGATGGTGATTTCTAATCCTATTTGATTGCTTGCACTAGATGCATTGATTTGAGTATAGATGTTGGTATCTTATCCTATTTGCTTACTTGCTCTAGATGCATTGATTTGAGTGTAGATGTTTATTTCTAATCCTATTTGATTAATTGCATTAGATGCATTGATTTCAGTGTAGATGTTGTTTTCTAATATTATTTCATTTATTGCATTAGATGCATTGATTTTAGCGTATATGTTGATTTCTAATTTGATGTAATTGTATGTATAATGGTGCATTAATTTTAAAGTCATTGGATTAATAGTGTGCATTGATTTCAGTGTAGGCACAAAAAATTATTGCCAATGTACATTGATTTTTTTGATATAGTAATTAAACCTATTAATATTGGAGAGCAAGAGAGGCAAGGTATGATGTTTATTACAACATCTCAAGCTAAATATTTAAATGGTTTATGATTCCAATTGTCCTTTGTTGAAAAGTGTAACTAGGTCGATCTTCATGTTGACTATGTAATTATGTACTTATGTAAAGAAGAAGTCAAAAATAATATGATGTATTTAAGAGTCATGTTCATGAAGGATCTAGTCAACAAATATACTCCAAGATCTTGACAAAATACCGTGAAGAGATGACTCCCAAAATATGCAAGAATATAATCTTATAAACGCTGGATTATTTATCCTTCATGTCAGCCTATAATAATCTATGAATTTGGCCCTCTATATTGCTGGTTGGTCGGCCTAAAGACAGTTAGACTGTCTCTATAAATACCTTCTCTGTGGCCCATTTGAGGCTGAGAGTTTTCGGTAGTTCAAGAAACAGTTTGTGAAAACTAAAGGAGATTGAATGCAGACTTAAGACAGGGATTGCGAATTTGTTTAAGGAAATGCGGATGTATGAAGGAACAGAAAGATTGGACATATCTTAGAATACAGTGTGGATATCTACAAGGATGCACTGCAGATATATATAGGATTGCAATCATACATCGTCGGTATAAGCGAATGTCTCAGGACTAAGATATACCAGCATAAGGGTTATGATGAATTCTGAAGTGTAATGTAAGGAAGGTAAATCTGTGATTTACCTTCCCACAATAAAAGTGTTACTTCTGCTTAAACATTTGTGTCCTGTGCATTTTTATAATTGACTTGATGAAAGATTAACTAAGAGAATACATAAGCAACACAAGCAAGCTCACAAGTAATTATCAAGAAGATAATTTGTATTAATCTTAAGCCCTCCAAAATTCTCAACATGGTTTCAGAGCTAAGGTGGCAATCAAAGAAGGGCATATAAGTGGCACTTAAGGATTAGATCACAGTCAACAAATCATCTAGGAGGCACTCAAAAAGGAGCATATACCCTTGCAGTCTTCACAGAACAGTTCAGATCATCTTCTGAGGCTCTATGATGGATTCCACAGTTCGAACAAGAATCTGAAGAAGGATGTGAAAAAGGGTTTTTTTTCTGGATTCATAAATAAGAAACAATATAGCGAAGGACAGGAGAAGTATAGTGCAGAAATAAGTGCTATCTGTTTGGGTCAAAAGATCTCGGTTTAGAACAATATCCATACATCCAAATTGCCATAAGAGCACAGTGCGAAGAACAAGACTATGTCTCGAGCTAGTCCTCATTTCAGTAAGGAATACAATACTTAAGGTGTTTTGTCAACAAAGGTAGGGATATTACAAGGAGCGTTAAGAAGTCTGTGATAAATGAGAGAGGAGATACAGTGACATGAATATATTTCATCATAACAACTGGCTATTGTAGAAATGAACCCACATTACAATGACCACAAAATTCCAGTAATGTTCCTCAGTAACAAAAGGTTGGTTGGATCATATTACAGAGATGCAGATTCAGTACGACAACAGTGATGATAAGAATGAGGATTCAACAAAAGTCTCGGTGATCTCCCTCAATAACATCTCACAATATCTCAATGACATTCTCTGCATGACTAAATAAACAAGACTGGTTATTAGTTCTATCACATTAATAGAACTATGATACTATCATAATTCGTAGTGCTTACAGCCATGGAAGAATACAGTGTGAAATTTCAGCTACATGAATGAATGACATATGATCTCTAGTCTGGAACATCCCAAGAAGATCATTCAAGGAAGAACAAGGTGAAGATCTCCTCTTCACTTGCCAAGTAAGTAATTTTCATTTTCTTTTTAATTTTGGCTAAATGACTTCAATTTGCAAGGAGGTACATAATGTGGTTGTATTACCAAAGATCCTTGCATAAAACAAGGAGGATATTCATGGTCCTCATAAATGACTGAAGTCATAGATAAAAGTATCCTTTGAATTCATGTAAAGGAACTCTTAAGATTCTCTCACATGAACAATATTGGAGACACAAAAGAAGCTGGATGAATAATTATGAACAATACAAGAAAGTTCATGTCACCGGAAAGGATGAAAGAAGTGAATGGAAAGAGGGAGTAAGAGATCATCAAGACTAGTCTCTCTCAATATAAGACTCTTTATAGCTCTTAGATTCCACTTAAGAATTGATGCATCATGAAAGCATAAGAAACAAGAACTCATATGATCATGAGGGTAACAAAGATCATGGGATAAGCAAGTTATCTCAATCATGAACCTAGGCTTTCTATGGAAGAAGTCAAGTTGAAGGAAAGAGTTTTGCAGAACTCAAACATTTGTAGAAAAGGAAGAACTTGATTCAAAGAAAAATCTAATTAAGAAGAAGCAAGGGATCTACACTACGATTGGGATCATCTTCTTCTTTAAGATATTTCTGTTGGTTATATGATAGGAAACAATGTAACATCCTGTAGAAATTTGCTGAATAATGATTAATTATTCACCGAGACTATCCTGATCACATATCAATTCGAATTCATATGCAACACATAATCTCTTCCACTCAGATCATCACACATGCGGAAATAAAACAAGCGATAGCACATCAATTCATCATACACATTAACACAGTATGTATGGGGAAAGCTTATAGCTGAAAACCCCGGAGCTATTGTGTATATTATAATGGAGAAATCATGTAACAAACTCAGTACAATACTCCTCACAAGTACTCAGTACTATCTCATGAAGTTACACACAAACTAGCTCAGTTTTGAACAGGTTACTGGTTCAAAACTCACCGCCAATTGCCTTGCCTCTATTGCGCAATCATGGCTTGTCTATATAGAGATCCAAGGTTCGAATCTCCTTGGCTTGACAGCGCAATCATCATGGGCAATTCCTCCAAGTGTGGTGCAAATCTCATGCACAACTGATGTCGCCACTGATAGATAACTCCACCCTTTCATCTACCTCTTTCACTGGTCTCCACTGAACTGTCCATGCACTGTAGTGAACTGATGTGTTCTTGAGTTGAATAATGAGTTACTAATTAATGAATTAAATAATATTTAATTCACTCCACTGATAACTAGTTGATTAGCTAGTTAAACTAATCTCAACCAGTTCAACTAAATTAAACCGAACACAACTCCACTAGTTGTCTCATTAACTCCACCAAACTTCTGCCACTGAAGTCCTAACTAAAGTCAACCATGCATGAGCTCACCAAACCCCTAGGAATAGCGTAATTCCTCTGTCAGATGCATGAGCCACTTCTGTAGCTCGAACTGAAGTGCTCCAAGAGAGTAAACTGAAGTTTAGAGTCCAAATATTATTAAGGGTAAATAATATTTGACTTCCCTATTTTTAGGATAGGCAGTCTAAAAATAGACTTAGACCTATAGGTCCAAAAATAGAGGTCCATCTATTTTTACCAACATGACCAATACTCCAAGAATAACATACTGCAACCCCTGGACCATGCTCCATATGTCTAAAAATAGACTTTGCGCCAGAATTTGCCTGCGGGCCCACTTAGTGAAAGCGACTTCATTTCACTAAGCTCCATCATCTTGCTGCATTCTCAACACTCCCTCTCAGCAAGATATGGATTATCTGCAACCCCTATCCTGCCTCTGTGGAATTCGAACTTGCTCCTGGTGAGCGCCTTCGTCAGGATGTCGGCATCCTGATCCTCCGTGGGAACATATGAAAGCATCATTATTCTCCGCTGAACACAATCTCTGATATGATGGTACCTGATGTCGATGTGTTTGGATCTATCATGAAATACTGGATTAGCCGAGAGTTTAATACAACTCTAGTTATCACAGTAAATCACTGTAGGCTCCAAATGCAACCCGAACAATCCAACGAGGATCTTCCTCATCCAAATAGCCTCGCATGCAGCCAAGCTAGCTTCCATGTACTCGGCCTCTGCTGAACTGAGTGCCACGGATCTCTGCTTCCTGCTGTACCAGGAAACTGCTGTCGACCCAATGCTGAAAACTCCTCCAGAAGTGCTCTTCCGGTCTGTTGGGCTCCCTGCCCAATCTGCATCAGTGAAACCAGAAAGCTTCACTCCATCCTCCTGTCTGTACCATAGACCATATCCAGATGTGCCTCTGATATAGCGCAATACATGCTTGCCCGCCTTCCAAAAGAGCTTGGTAGGCTTAACCATAGCTTGCGAAAGCTGGTTAACTGCATAGCATATATCGGGTCGTGTATTGACCAGATACATAAGCGACCCCACCAACTGTCGATAGACAGTGGCATCCACTACCTCCGCTGAAGTAGCATCCTCCTTCATCCAACCACCAGGAAGAGGAGTGTCAACAGGCTTGCAGCCTTGCATGTTGAACCTCTCAAGAATCTCCCGAGCATACTTTCCCTGAGAAACAAACAGTCCTCCGCTGCGCTGCCAAATCTCCAATCCCAGGAAATAATGAAGGATGCCCAAGTCCTTCATCTCGAACTCTCATGCAAGATCCTCTTTGCATGAAAGTATCAACTGCTCATCGCCAGTCAAAATCAGATCATCTACATACAGTACGATGATCAACAGCTTCCCCTCCACCACAATCTGGTACAGGTTTGGATCTGCCTCACTCTTGGAGAATCCAAGCTCGGTGAAGTAGCTGTCTATCTGAGTGTACCAAGCACGAGGTGCTTGCTTCAGCCCGTACAGTGCTCTCTTGAGTCGGCACACATGCGACTCACTGCTGAAGATCTCGAAACCTTCAGGCCGCTCTATGTACACCTCCTCCTCAATAACTCCATTGAGGAACGCAGTCTTCACATCCATCTGATGAATGTGCCATCCCATCTGCGCTGAGAGAGCAAGGATCGTCGGTATGGAAGAGTACCTTGCGACAGGTGCAAAAGTCTCCTCATAGTCAATCCCCTCGATCTGTGAGAAGCCACGGGCGACAAATCTCGCCTTGTACTTCTCCACACTCCCGTCAGCCGCCTGCTTCACCTTGTAGATCCATCGCGAACCTACAACTGATTTCCCAACCGGTCTTGGGACAATCTCCTATGCACTGTTCCTGATGATCGAATCATATTCTTCGATCATGGCATCAACCCATGCGGGTTCCTCCACAGCTTCCTCAAAAGAGGATGGCTCCGTCATAACACATTGACTCACAAGAGCCATGTATCCAGTGTACCGATCCGGTGACTGTCTCTATCTGCAATGTGCTGTAGGTAGTCCTACAACCTTCTCTGCATCTCGAGCCAGTCGCTCAGCTTCTATAGTGCGCATGCGCCCTCTGATGGTTGGCGCTGCTTGGGTGGTTTCTTCCACCTCCTGAACCTCCTCTTGTGGCTGATCCACATCAGGAAGCTCCTCCTTAGGAACTAACAGCTCCTCATCTGCATGCAAGTGTAGCTCCCTCTCAAGCGAACACTGCATGGCTTTCTCCTCCTGAAATTTTATATCCCGTCGCACAACAGTCTTTCGACTGTCTGAAAAATACACCCGATAGTTGTGAGGTGTATCGGTGTACCCCACAAATATTCCAACCTCAGCAGTTGGATCCAGCTTCCTTCTCGCATCCTTCGTCACATGCATGTAGACAGGAGAACCAAAAATCCGCAAATGGGAAATATCAGGCCTCTTGCCAGAATAAGCCTCCTTCGGTGTACTCATGCCAAGAACCTTGTGAGGACAACGGTTATGCACATACACTGCTGTATTGCATGCCTCAGCCCACAAGTGAAGGGGTAGGCCCTGATCATGCAACATCGCCCGTGCAGCACCCACGATCGTTCTGTTCTTCCGCTCAGCCACCCCGTTCTGCTGTGGGTTATGGGGTGCCATGAGCTCTCTCCGAATCCCTTCTGCGCTGCAGAACTCCTTGAATTCAGCCGAGATGAATTCACCACCGTTATCACTCCTTAGAGCAATCACCTTCTTCCCCGACTCCTTCTCGACCAGTGCTTTAAACTCACAGAACTTCGCGAATGTATCGCTCTTCTTCTGCAT
Source organism: Pinus albicaulis (assembly GCA_034641835.2). Classification (NCBI taxonomy): domain Eukaryota; kingdom Viridiplantae; phylum Streptophyta; class Pinopsida; order Pinales; family Pinaceae; genus Pinus; species Pinus albicaulis. The sequence continues at coordinate 958,004,733 of CM076575.1, forward strand.
GAAGAAGATCCAGCACTTTCGAGAGAAATCATCAACAAAGATCACATAATACTTGTGCTTTGCTGTCGAAGCAACTGAGAAATGACCACACACGTCTGTGTGAACTCTCTCAAGGATCGTCGTGGCGCGACTATCCTTCTCGTGAAAGGTGGCTTTCACATACTTCCCCAAGGTACACCCCTTGCACTGATCTGACTACGCAAGAGTGCCCTTAGGAAGCCCAGTAGAAATCTGCTGCAGGATCTTCAAAGCTCCATGGTGAAGGTGGCCCAATTTCCTGTGCCACAGTTCGCCCTCATCATCCCGGCTCACCACTTCTCCCGCCTTGCATGCCATTGCTGCGCAGCCATATACTTGCAACTGATAGAGGTTCTTGGTTTGAACTCCTATCTTCCGGGTCTCACCAGTAGTCTTACTGCGCAGGAAGGCTTTTCCTTCGCTGAAGACCACATCATACCCCTTATCTTCCAACATCGCCACAGAGATCAAGTTCTTCTTCAATCCAGGTACATGCATGACATCCTTAAACACGAAGGGTTTACCAGACTCCCTCTGAAAGGATATGGTACCGATACCAGTCGCACTGTATCTACCATCATCGCCCATCTCGATGTGCACACCCAGATCTTTGTCCTCCAGATCTGAGAACAAATCCCGATCTCTTGTCATATGAAATGATGCACCGCTTTCCAAGAACCACACCGATCCCATCACACTTGAAACCAAGCATGCGATCAGTGAAAATTCAAGCTCGAACTGCGAAGCCAAAGCTTCTCCATCTGCAGATCTTCCCGCTTGCTTGTTTTTCTTCTTCTTCGGACAATTGGTAGCATAATGTCCGTGATCATGGCAGTGAAAACACTTCACTTTCGCCATATCCTGCTTCTTGCCCTTTGCACCAGAATGAGAAGTTTTCTTACCCTTCCCCTTCTTTGCTTTGGAAACCAAAGCACAATTTTCTTCATCAGCTCCCTTTGATGAAGATCCATCCCGAGTAGTCCTCCTTATCTCCTCCTGCATGAGATCCGCCCAAAGGCGCTCCCATCCCGGCAGCTTCTCCCGACCATTGACACTATCTTGATATGAGTGCCAAGCCTTCGGAAGACCAAGGAGAGCCAGGTCGACCATGTCCTCATCTTCGACGGTCACCCCCACACTTCCCAGCTCATCTCTGCATTGAGTGAACTTCGTGAGGTATTTGGCGATACTGTCGCCTTTCTCCATCTTGATGTTCCTGAGCTTATCTTTGAGCGCTAGCTTCCTTTGGTCACTCTTACTCTGGAATAGATCCGTCAAAGCTTTCCACATTAAATATGGAGAAGCCTTTCCATGCAGGCTGGATACAATATGATCCTTGACGCCCTCCAACAGGATCCTTCGACACTTTGCCATATTCTTTTGCCATGCATCGACTTCAGCAGGATCGGTGGGCTTTTGGACATCCGTATCTACGAACTCCTTCAGACCATTATCTTCTAATACTACCTCCATGCGATCCTTCCATGCAACATAATTCGAACTGCCTTCAAGAGCATATTCGAGTCGCAAATCGTTGAAAGACATTTTCAACTCTGGCACCAAGAAAACAAAACTGCTGCAAAATTCGAATTCCAACTCAAAGCTCAATCGCTCTTGATCTGTGAGAACAAATTATTTCTAGCACAGAGATCGACTGCAGGGGAATTTACTGGATATATCACCTTTCAAAGAAAGGATGGATCCAGAGGCTACCTGGCCCGCATGCAGACTCTGTCTACCGAAATAAGTTTGTAATCACTGTGATGATCAATCTCTGCTTCAATAGCTACGATACCATGTAGAAATTTGCTGAATAATGATTAATTATCCACCGAGACTATCCTGATCACATACAATTCGAATTTATATGCAACACATAATCTCTTCCACTCGGATCATCAAACATGCGGAAATAAAATCAAGCGATAACACATCAAATCATCATACACATTAACACAGTATGTATGGGGAAAGCTTATAGCTGAAAACCCCGCAGCTATTGTGTATATTATAATGGAGAAAACATGTAACAAGCTCAGTACAATACTCCTCACAAGTACTCAGTACTATCTCATGAAGTTACACACAAAATAGCTTGGTTTTGAACAGGTCACTAGTTCAAAACTCATCCACTAATTGCCTTGCCTCTATTGTGCAATCATGGCCTGTCTAAATAGAGATCCAAGGTTCGAATCTCCTTGGCTTGACAGCGCAATCATCATGGGCAATTCCTCCAAGTGTGGTGCAAATCTCATGCACAACTGATGTCGCCACTGATAGCTAACTCCACCCTTTCATCTACCTCTTTCACTGGTCTGCACTGAACTGTCCATGCACTGTAGTGAACTGATATGTTCTTGAGTTGAATAATGAGTTACTAATTAATGAATTAAATAATATTTAATTCACTCCACTCATTACTAGTTGATTAGCTAGTTAAATTAATCTCAACTAGTTCAACTAAGTTAAACCGAACACAACTCCACCATCTGTCTCATCAACTCCACCAAACTTCTGCCACTGAAGTCCTAACTGAAGTAAACCATGCATGAGCTCACCAAACCCTTAGGAATAGCGTAATTCCTCTGTCAAATGCATGAGCCACTTCTGTAGCTCGAACTGAAGTGCTCCAAGAGAGTAAACTGAAGTTTAGAGTCCAAATATTATTAAGGGTAAATAATATTTGACTTCCCTATTTTTAGGATAGGCAGTCTAAAAATAGACTTCGACCTAAATGTCTAAAAATAGAGGTCCATCTATTTTTACCAACATGAACAATACTCCAAGAATAGCATACTGCAACTCCCGGACCATGCTCCATATGTCTAAAAATAGACATAGTCTAAAAATAGACTTTGCGCCAGAATTTTCCTGCGGGCCCACTTAGTGAAGGCGACTTCATTTCACTAAGCTCCATCATCTTGCTGCATTTTCAACACATCCTGATCAAAGCGTGGTAGGAGCTCCTGGTGAATTAGCTCCAGGAAAAACTCTCTGACAAACATTACTAATGAAAATCAGTCATCAAAAGCAAGGGTCATCATGGAAACATATTTCTGATGATGCGATGACATATTGATGAAGCAAGCCAAGGGAATAAAAGCTCTTCATTCTTGGGAAATTGCTACACGATGACTCAAAGGTAAAAGGTATGAGGTATGTATATATTTACATGTTGAAATTAGATGTTGCGAAGTCATATGGTTGCAGGTAATGAACTTTTGTATTTAAAAGTATGTTCTATAGAGGAGTATCTCTCAGTGCACGAACATATGAAGTAAACATAACATGTCCTCATGGTATATGAGGTGGTTGTATATGAACAAGAAACCATAAAGGTTATAAGTTCCTAGGAATAAAGAATGTGAAAAGAGGAAGAGATCATGACATGCAACAATGTCAAAAGGCATCTATCATCTGAAAGCCAAGAAGAAGTGACTAGGAGATCTCCTGGGAGGATATGTAGATTCTTACAGAAGTCTGGTAAATAAGAAGACCCTTGAAAAAACATATCATTAGGAGATGTGTCAATCTGTATGAAGGATGTTGATACCTACAGGAAGATGTCATAATGAGAGATCATCACTAAGGTAACTTTTGTTCTAAAATTTCATATGTATTTGTTTATTTGGATGAGTTTGTGCAGGGCTACCAATCATGAGAAAGGATGTATTATCCTTGGAGATGATTCGAAGGAAAGCAACATGGCATAACAATGGATCAGATAAGGAAGTCTGGTGAATCACTTTCTGATAGCTGACATGACTCAGGATGAAAGTGATGTATGATCTGTGCCCTATGAAGCTAAAAGTTGGATATTCCTCAATAACGAAATCTAGGACATAGAAGACAGGAATTCTTCATGAGAAGCTAGGTGTCTCACCATTGCTGTTGGAGGTCCCTGGTTAAGAGGGAGCCTGATGATAAGTTTCTTACTTGGAAGAAACTTGGTAATTCCTAAGAATGATCTTAGGTACACTCCTTGTTTAGGAATGAGTACATTCCCTTGTGGAATAGGTCCTCCCTGGTTGAGAGGGAGAGATAGACATGTCATTTTGGTCTTGGGAAGATATAATGGAGGATTGGGTAATCATCTGGAATTTGATACTCTTTGAGAATGTGTTAGGGCATTCAAGATAAGAGTAGTCGGGGACCAATATTTTTTGAGGGCTAGCTACCCAAGAGAAGAATAGTCCAAGAAGGTCATACTTTGGGAACACCCGAGTGGAGTATGTACCTTGGAGAGACAATGACGAAGGTGTCTATAAGTCATGTGTCTCACCAGCATTGTAGCCCATTGTCTCGTTGAGAGATGGGGTTGTTAGTCAAGGCCTTGCATTAGGACAATGCTGGTTGATATGATTCTATACAGATGCGACTACCAATTCGATTCTTCTTATGAGATGGTTCAGTTTGAAACTAACCATGTACCTATATGAATACTTCTCTAGTTAAGAGGGAGTGTTGAAAAGTGTAACTAGGTCAGTCTTCATGTTGACTATGTAATTATGTACTTATGTAAAGAAGAAGTCAAAAATAATAAGATGTATTTAAGAGTCATGTTCATGAAGGATTTAGTCAACAAATATACTTCAAGATCTTGGAAAAATATCGTGAAGAGGCGAATCCCAAAATATGCAAGAAGATAATCTTATAAACGCTGGATTATCTATCCTTCATGTCATCCTATAATAATCTATGAAGTCAGCCCTCTATCTTGCTGGCTAGTCGGCCTAAAGACAATTAGACTGTCTCTATAAATACCTTCTCTGAGGCCCATCTGAGGCAAAGAGTTTTTCGGTAGTTCAAGAAACAGTTTGCGAATGCTAAAGGAGATTTAATGCGGACTTAAGATAGGGATTGTGAATTGGTTTAAGGAAATGTGGATGTATGAAAGAACATAAATATTGGACATCTCTAAGAATATAGTGTGGATATCTACAATGATGCAGTGTAGATATCTACAGGATTGAAATCATACATCGTTGGTATAAGCGAATGTCTCAAAACTAAGATATACAAGAATAAGGGTTATGATGAATTATGAAGTGTAATGTAAGGAAGGTAAATCTGTGATTTACCTTCCCAAAATAAAAGTGTTACTTCTGCTTAAACATTTGTGTCCTATGCATTTTGATAATTGACTTGATGAAAGATTAACTAAGAGAATACATAAGCAACACAAGCAAGCTAACAAGTAATTATCAAGAAGAGAATTTGTATTAATCTTAAGCCCTCCAATATTCTCAACATCCTTTTCATATAACTGATATGATATGAAAATATGACAAAATTAACAAGGATGACAATAAGAACAGTAGGAAAAAATATTTTGAGATTTATCACAATGAAGACTATTTGTAATTGAGTACATTCTTATTATTCACATTTTATATCATTAAATATTATTACATTGCCACTTTGCATTCCAAAAAAAAATCATCAATTTTCATCATTAAAGTTATTTTACAATATTTATCATCTCAACAAACTTAGGTAATTAAAAAAATTTAAAATTAAAATAACTTGATAAATATGACACATATTTAGCATATTTAAAATGGTTATATTAATATTAGATGTATTTACATATTATTGATAAAATTAATCATATGTTGCTCATATTATCGATATATTTTCCTTGGCCGCACATGACTGAAACCAAGCTAGATCCATCTTAACTCTGGATCTATCAAGCGCCGAGAGGGATCAAATCTCTCAAGGTGCAAACCTTTCCTCAAATTTTTCACTCAAAAAATAGGTTTGCACCTCGAGGGATTTGATCCCTCTCGACGCTTGATAGATCCGGAGTTAAGATGGAGCTAGGCTGGTATTATGAAAATTTAAGTGAGCATTAGAAATATAGAAAATATGTTATTCACAACAAGGGTCCAATGTGATCTTAACCCAAATGAAGGAAATGACGTAAATTACATGAAAATTGCACTCCATCAAATTTTTGTATAGATTAAATTTCCTCAAAGATGCAAATGGATTTCAAACTCATACTGATATTTATCCAACAACGCCATTCCATATTATCCTTTTCTTTTAGCATTAGATGACAATAGAAAATATAGCATTCAATCCTTCCTTTATATTTTGACTTTTGAATATTCATGGATTTTGCTTTGGATTGATTACTTTAAACTTTTCAAAGTTAGTTTTGTTCTTTCTTTTTTTATAAGTCACTATGTTTTGAAGAATTGCCTTGATATTTTCCTTCAATCGTTTAATCCATTTTTGTTCTTTTGAAGTCTTAAAAACTTATAAGAACCTTATTTTTCTTATCATGCAATAACTTGTGTTCTTTGTGCCATATCACATTGAGTCAATTTTGTGGGTGATACGTGACTTTTCCTTTATTGAAATAATGAGAAAACTTCAAATTTATGAAAAATTTCACCATATCACATAGCTTGAAGCTTTCCTTACCCCATCATATATTCTTTGCTGACATACTGTATTAATCAAAATTTTCCACTCATACATGTCACAAGGAAGACTATCTTTGGCATGCCATGCCACATTTGGAGAAGTTTTTCCTCCAATGACATATCACATCATAAATTTTCTCTATGCAACAAATCATATCTCCTTAAATTTTGATTCCTTCTAGTCATTTTCTTTATCAAACCCAATTGAATTTTATATGAATATGATACAACTATTTGAACCTGCATGTGGTATTATTTAAAACTTTTTAAAAAGGGTCAAAAGGTGTGAAAAGGGTTTTTTATACATTACAAAATAAGTTGTTGAACTATTGTTTTCTTCACCATTTCATTTCTTTCTTTTCATTATCTCCTTGAGAAAATGAAATCCACTAAATGCACAACACTCCAAGCCAACCAATCACCATATAAATTCACAACAAAAACCTCCAATCAATGACTTATAGGTATACATTAATCCCCAAAGGTATAGGAAGATTCTCATGTTTATAAAGTCAATAAAATATGAAAGAATCCACCCTAACCAACATTATCAAGCAACATGGCCATGTGATTTCCTAAGTAAGTTAAAGAAATGGAAATTAAAGGATTCCATGCACCCATATGCCCAAAATTTTTGTATGGTCCTACTATAAAAGTTTTCTCACTCTCTTGATTGAACCCTTGTTTCTAGCAAGTCAAACTTCTTTTTGTGCTCATTGGGGGAGAAATGAGTTGACACTATATTACCACAACCCTCTCCCCTTTCATTTTGCATGCCACCCTGACTAGTGGAGTCATCATCCAAATGTACCATAAACATCACTTGAAGGGAAGGGTGCCACATTCCATTTCTAAAAGAACAAAAGCATTAATCTTTTCCTCCTATCGAACCTAGTTAAGCAATAACATATTTTCATGCATATCTAACAAAAACAATGGATTGGTAGTTTTAACCCTTATTCGTATCATTGAACTCACATATAATTTTTATTAAAGGAATTCCCCCTTCCCCACAATCAATTGTGGGAAAAAAGACATAGCCACCTAAACTTTGGTGGAAACCGTTGGATTGGTAGTTTTAACCCTTATTCGTATCATTGAACTCACATATAATTGTTATTAAAGGGATTCCCCCCTCCCCACAATCAATTGTGGGAAAAAAGACATAGCCACCTAAACTTTGGTGGAAACCGTTGATGTGACATGGTCAAGTGCAAAAGTCCTCTCATAGAGCTATCTACTATCAACATATAAGAAACTATTAAAAACTACTACATATAATCTGCCACTGATCAATAAATGATACGATAGTTATCTTCACACATGAAATTATGTCTTTTAAAACTAACAATGCTAATGTTTGAATTTTTTGACATGAATGAGATGTAGATCCTGATATGGCTTCGAAGAAGGATAGGAAATGAAAACACCTTATCATTGAAGTGAACCTAGATTGTAAGTAGGAGCTAGAAGTAGATGATGGTGCCCCAGGATTGACATATGATGACACAAGATGTTGCATGGATTTTAGTATTTTCTACAAATGTGGTGATGTATACCAAATCGTCTAAGAGGATACATATTTAGTGATGCTACTCCTCCCTAAGGATACTAACCAAGACAATGGATCCTACTAGGAAATTAAATGCTCCTAGTTGGGAAAAATAGTTGTGCATCCTATTGTCTTTCCTTGAGTAAGAGGTCATCTCTTAGATCAATAGATACATTGATGTATTTAATATATTGATCAAAGATATAAGAAGGGACATTATTGTGTCATGTTATACCTCCATATTACACAAATATTACAAACTCCCCCCATCAAAGTTTGACCTCAGTAAGGAGTGTCTGCAAAAAATCGCATATGTCTATAGAGAAGTGATGAAGGGTTGGTGGGTACATGCAACATTTTTTAATTTAAGGAGAAAGGAAAATTATCCCATGGGATTCCTAAGGATCCCTTAAAAAATTGTTGTAGCCTCCTAAGTAGGCTATATGGATGAAAAAATGCCATGAATTTCAAAGAATCACCGGTGCCACTAAAATGCATAATTACCAAAAGGGACACAGTGTTCAATTGGGAGGGGATTTTTTCCACTACACTAGAAGAAACCATCTCAGTGCCCAAATTCATAATGCATAAGACACACCCTACATTTCATATGCTTCTTACTTGCTAGACGTCATATATGTACTCCATGCTTTCTCAAGTATGGGATAGAAGTGGAAATTTAATGACCCGTATTGATCCGGATTTATGCAAGAACACAATAATATACATAAATACACATAAATACATAGATGCAGTGGAAATAAAAATTCATTTAATTAATATCATATAAAATAAATATGCTTACAGACATAACGGAAATAAACTAGCTACGACGCTGGTAGGCTTATGTGTGACAAGATATGTGGCGGCTACAAGCCTTTGAAATATGTTCTAATGAGGCTCGAAGGCCTATTTATTGTTGAGAAATAATGGAAAACCCTAAACATCCAAAAACCTAACCCTAGGAGAAGAAGCACCAAAACTATGGGCCTCCTTTGGGTAAATTGGTACATCAATCTTCCCGGGGACGTAACTTTGGCATACGATCTTCGTTTTACGTGCTCAATACCTTGTTAGAAATATCTATCCAAGCAATAAAACTTTTTATGTGAGAAACATTGAAGGAACTTCCATGTTGCTCCCGATTTTCCCAAAAAACGTCGCTTAGGGCCTCAAAACGACTCCAGAAGTTCAGGACCCGAAAAACTACTAAAAATAGTTAGTTGTGCTGAAAATGAAAAACTGAAAGAAATGATGGGTGGGTTTCAAATGGAATAGGTGAGTGGCCACGAATATCCACCTGGATCATTAGGGCCTCAAAACGGCTCTGAAAGTTCATGACTTGAAAAACTTCTAAAAATAGTAAGTTGTGTTGAACCTGAAAAACTGAAAGAACTGATGGTGCAGGTCCAAATGGAATAGGTGGGTTGCCACCAATATCCACGTGGATCATTCCTCCCCCATTAGGAAGCAATGGTCCCCATTGCGTTGAGTTCCTCCACGAGATGAGGAAAATTCTATTGAACTTGGTATTGGGTTTGTCGAAGATGTCATGGTCTTGTTGACGGACGTGCTGGATGCGTTCAATAAATTTGGTTGCTTTATCAGCCTCTGATAGTACATGTGTGTATTTTTTCTGTGTGGTCACATGAGGTATAGAAACATTAGGCGGTGGTGAGCTTGGGGTCAAATCAAGTGAGTGGTTGACTTGATAGTGTAGAGGAATTTCTGTGGGTGAGGAGAAAATGTCCTCATATTCCTCCACAAATTTTTCCATCTACTGCTACTGTGCAAGGGTTGCCCTATTTCGAGGTTGTGGCCACAATCTTTTTCTTGAACTGTGGGTGAATTTTAATGCAAACATATTTCCTGGTCTAGGAAACAAGCTTACTGTGTTGTTTTGCAGTAGTCAAATATATGGAAGGAGGTGGTACTACCTCTGGTATACTATACAATTTATTTCCCAAAGTAATAACAACAGAACGAGGCATAGACTCATACACAACATGTCTATTCCACATGTATGGTTGGCCCAATAATACATTAGACACATCAAGAGGAGAAACATCACACAATACCTCATCCGTGAATGGCTTGATGTTGTACGGAAGGCTACACTACTGGCAGACGCGGAGATATCTTCATTGGTGAAGCCACCCAATGGTAAACGAGTGTGTGTGTGTTGTGGTCGGCAGGCTGAGTTGCTTCACGACCTCTGTTGAAATGAGGTCCTTTTGGCTTCTATTATCGACAAGGAATTGCAGTGGAGAACTCTTCACCCACATCTGCGAATGGAAGAGGTGCTCCCCCTCCTCTGGATCCTCGGGATCCTCCCTATGGAGCTTGGTGGTGGCAAAAACAACACTGGGATCTGCATCAATGATCTGCTTCCCTTTTTCATTTCCCTTGTCTGGTTCTGACTCAGGATTAGAACATGCATCTGATTTGGGTGCCTTCAGTTCGGCCACCAACGATTTTTTGGCCCGACACTCATTTGTGCTGTGAGTGGGGCTGTTATGAAATTCACACCACTTTCCCATGTCCTTCTTTGGATTTTCGGTGTTTTTTTGAGTCACCCCGCTTTGGTTTTTCCCCTTGTTCTACAGTTCGGGGGTGCCCTTTCCTGGCTTCGGATTCGCAGATCCAAAGTCTCACTTCTTCTGCTTAAATTTCTGCTCCCACACCAAGTCACATTGAGTTAAACACTAGTGAAATTAAATAAATTGGAGTAGAATCCAAAGGAATATGTAAGTGACGTCATTGATCTAAAGGATTTGAGTCCCAGTAACACTAGCTCTTTTCATGTTAATTTGAGTCTTAATCTCTCTCTTATTGCAATGGATTTAACCCTCTCATGGTGAGAGAATAAAAATCAATTGATAGAGGGGATTATGAAGACTATGAAAAATATTTTGACGATATTTTTTTTTTTCTTAAATGTAATAAGCTTCACTACTTATGTTTATAAATAGTGATATGTTGTTCCAAGTGAGGTAATGTCGAGGAACTCCATTTCCTCCTGAATGTATCTGTGCAAATAGTTGCATTACTTGAGCACAAAATGTCTCTCTGAATCTTTAAAACCCAACTTTGTGCATAGGGTATGGAACAAATTCGTCAGTTTGTGCACATCTTGACCCCTTTATTTCCGTAGCGTGGTCCATTGGATGTATTTTTCCTCATAGCTCCCCACGGGGTAATATTTTTCCATGATGTCATCTCAAAATTAATTCCAAGTAGGTGTGGCCGAGAGCAGAGAGGGTTCCCTCTCATCCTTCTGCTCATAGTAGGTTTCCCACTAGTCTTTGACATGTGGGGCAACTTTGAGGAGTGAAAAAGTAATCTTTTCTGGATTGAAGAAATCATGGACCAAGAAATACCCTTACAACAAATTTAACCATATATCCATGACGTCTACATCTATTTGCTCTTCAAATACATGAATGTCTAAGTTGACATGCACATTGAAAGGAGAGGCGCTTCCAGAGTGGTTGTTGGATGTAGATGTGTTGTCGATGAGCAGTCGTTGAAGGATCTGGGCAAAGTTATCCATCATCGCATTCCTCTGTTTCTCGAGGGCCTCCTCGAGCAATAATTTGATAGGATCTCCTCCTCCCTCATATTTCCTTTCTTTTGCCATGGGAGGTCGTCGGGGTTTGTGAGGTTGATCATGCAAGGGTTCAACCAGATCGAGCCTTAACTCCTTATACCCTGACCTCGTTGGGGACATGCAAAGAAAAAGAAAGAAAGAGAAGACCGCTCTGATACTACTGATGCAGATTTATGCAGGAGCGTAATAATATACATAAATAAACATAAATATAGAGATGCAGTGGAAATCAAACTTCATTTCATTAATATCATATAACATAAATATGTTTACAAACATAATGGAAATAAACTAGCTAAGGCGCTGGTAGGCTTATCTATGAAAAGAGATGTGGCGGCTACATGCCTCTGAACTTTGTTACAGTGAGGCTCCAAGGCCTATTTATTGTTCAGAAATAATGGAAAACCCTAAACATCCAAAAACCTAATCCTAGGAGAACAAGCACCAAAACTATGGGCCCCGTTTGGGTAAATTGGTACATCAATCTTCCCGGGGACGTAACTTTGGCATACAATCTCTGTTTGACACGATCAATACCACGTTAGAAATATATATCCAAGTACTACAAATTTTTACGTGAGAAACATTAAACGAACATCCATGTTGCTCTCGGTTTTCCCAAAAAAACGTTGTTTAGAGCCTTAAAACGGCTTTGGAAGTTCAAGACCCGAAAAACTGCTAAAAATAGTAATTTGTGCTGAAACTGAAAAAATAAAAGAACCAATGGTGGGGTTTCAAATGGAATAGGTGAGTGGCCACCAATATCCACCTAGATCATTAGGGTCTCAAAACGGCTTCGGAAGTTCATGACCCGAAAAACTGCTAAAAATAGTAAGTTGTGCTGAAACTGAAAAACTGAAAGAACTCATGGTACGGGTCCAAATGCAATAGGTGGGTGGCCACCAATATCCACCTGGATTACCTATTTACACATATATTATCAAGAACTATGGGAATATCACAAAATCTATGAATAATTCCTAATTCCCTTATATTAGCTATTGCTTTTCACTTAGTATAATGTATTTCTAAAAGGGATATGAGAGTAATAATCAAACTAAGTGACTAATATGTCATGGAGAAAGGGACACACATCATAGTTTCGAAAAAACATCCCCATTTACTCCCCAAGTTTATACCAAGTAAATTAGCTCTACAAGAGACGGGATATTGTAAATTAGTATATGGAGTTATAGCATCCTTATCTTAATATAAGAAGTTACCTTGGCCCTCCACTTCCTTCTATCTAGGATCATAAAATTTAAAGAAAACGAAGAGGAAACCACAAAATTAGAAATATTGGAAGGTTTTCATTTTTGTGAAGAAATATTCCACTAACTTGAACCCTTAAAAATCAACAACCACTATAGTAAAGTATTTAAAATTAGGTGGTCGTACCATGATGATGTATGGTAGGGTGAAAAACTCTATAGTAGGCCCATTAACTATGATGGAATCATGCTCAAAATGGGAGGTAGCTCAAGGAATAAGAAAGGAAATTAGAAAGGGAACACATAAAAAAGGAATAGTGTAGAAAAGGAAGTTCCAGCCAAGTTAGTAGAAGAAAAATAAATATTGGGAAAGGAAGTTAAATCATTGAGGCTTCAAAAGGAATAAGAATTTGTAGCTAAGGAAATCGTAGAAGAGGATAACATAAAACAAGAGGTTCATGAACTAAGCTTCAATAGGAAAAATATGATAAAAAGAAGAAAGAAGAATAGAAAATGAAGAAAAGGGAAGAAGAACAAGAAAAAAATAAGAAAAGAGCAAGAGGAAAATTTAAAATGAGAAGAAGAAGAAATATTTAAAAATAAGAAGAATATAAGGAAGCTCAAGCAATGCTTCCTTCTTTCTTTTTTTCTTATGCCTTTCTTCCCAATAGTACCCCCATTCCAACAATCTAATGTTCTTTGTTGTAGATGGGTAGCCTAAGGAAAGTCATGAGACTCCCTTATGAGTTCCTTCTTGAGGTTGGATGACTTGGGGACATAGATCCAGTCAACAAAATACATGATTCCATCGTTGGTTCAAAACTTTTGTGTCTTTCCTTCCTTCACATACTTAATGATATTCAAAGGCATGGGATCCATGTGTAATCCATTCTTAATCTTCTCCCATAAATCCATTAAGGCTTAAGTTTGAATACACATTAGTGTAAAAAACTCATTATTCTTTAAGGTTGTAAATTGAACCTTCCTACTCATGGCATCCACAATTGTGTTCAACCCACCTAACTAATATTCAATTGCTTCCTTATAAGGCATGGTGTAGAGCACAAAACACAATATTGAAACCATCTCCTTAGACGATTTGATCTAGGTGGATATTGGTGGCCACCCGCCTATTCCACTTGGGGCCCCACCATTGTTTCTTTCATTTTTTCAGTTTCCTTAATTGTAGAATAGTTTACATTTTTTAGCAGTTTTTTGGGTCCTAAACTTCCGGAGCCGTTTTGAGGCCCTAAACGACGTTTTTTGGGAAAATCAGGAGCAAAAAGATTTTTTTGACCCATGTTGCTCACTCAAAATCTATATTCCTCGGATAGATATTTCTAATGAGGTATTGTGCACATAAAATCGAGATCATATGCCAAAGTTACGTCCCCGGGAAGTTTATGTACCAATTTACCCAAACGGGGCCCATAGTTTTGGCGCTTCATCTCCTATGGTTAGGTTTTTGGATGTTAAGGGCTTTCTGTTGTTTCTCAATAATAAATAGGCCTTTGAGCCTTATTGTAACACAGTTCAAAGGACTCTAGCCACCACATCCCTTCTCAGAGATAAGTTACTAGCACCCTAGCTAGTTTATTTCCATTCTGTCTGTAAGCATATTTCAATTATGTGATATTAATGAAATGAAGTCTTATTTTTTATGCGTCTCTGCATTTATGTGTATTTCTGTATTTTATTGTGTTCTTTCATAAGTCCAGATTACGATTTGAGATTTATACTATTTGTTATGGACCTAAGAGTCTTGGCCAAATTTTTTTATTTCATCATCTCTAATTGTGCACCGCTACATTGTCGTAGATGCAGTTTAACACAGGAACTAATGAACCTCTTGCATAGAAAAGTATATGTCTGGTCCAACCTATCATTTACAAACATTAAAAAAATGTTAATTTCCATATAAAGTAACAATCACTCACAAAAATTCATGGGTAACCAACTGTTGCAACTGCTAGTCTAGTAGGATGCCATTCATGTACATGCTTCATTCAATCATTCTTCCAATACATCTCTTCATACATATACCTTTAACTCCCCCAACATCAATTTTATCTTGGTTTTTTTTCTTACCCACAAAAAAACTTTGGAATCATATTTGTGGTTTTTTATGGATGACCCTTAACCATCATAGCTAAAGTGGTTTCTTTCTTACCTCACATGACATCACAACAAATGGTTTCGGTTAACCTCAAACTAATGATTGTATCAACAATTGATGACTAACCACTAACCTTCCCCTATCATCTATTTTTTGTTTGACCATGAACTTTCCTTTACAAAGTGGTTTTAATATTACCATGAACTACATGGGAGTACACATCACTTCATTAGCTTACATTTGAATCAAGTAAATGCAATTATCATACTCCATCCATGGTGATGCTAGTGGCATAATCAAATATATTCTTTGGACCAATACATCAAGCCAAGGATGACACCACAGGATTTCATACAAACAAAATGTATGACTCACATTCATAACACTCATAAAATTTTAGCTTTGATCGCCCATCATTACGTGCTCTCATCTATTTCCATATTCATTGCTACTGTAAGACTTCCACGCGCAATATCACAAATTTTTCATCATCTTCACACGAACTTCTTCCTTGAAATTTCTTTTGTTTCCTTTTGTACTTGCATAAAATTGAGTATTCATGTCCATAAAAAGCAATCCATCTCACTTTCTGAGATTATTCCATCTCACATTCCCCATCTTAATTGAATATTTAATTTCTCTGATCCCACATCAAGTCAGAATACGATACCCATTGTACATATCCAAGCAGTTAATTCAACAACTTGATGCCACATACTCTCTACTCAAAAGAGGAATAAATATTGTTATACAATGATGCATGTATGTCTAACTCAATAGGGCTTAGCACACTTGGGGAAAACAACTTGCACTACTTGGACCAAAACTTTGGGGTGTTGAGTACAACTGATCATGGACACCATGCACATTATTTCCACTCAAGTACAACAAGTTTCCGCCACTCCTTTGTAGTAGTTTTGATGCCCTAACATATAATCCCACCTCATCTCCACACATTACTTCTCAAATATTATTTATCTCTTTAGTCATACTTGACTCCCTTGTCTGTCCATTTACAAAATGGTTTTTGGTTTACCTACCAAGTATTGGTTGCTTCATTGTCACATGCTCCTCATGGATTGACACTTTCCTTTCAAACTCAGGGAAACCTGATTGAACCCCATTTTTTTCTTCGTCTAGTA
Source organism: Pinus albicaulis (assembly GCA_034641835.2). Lineage (NCBI taxonomy): Eukaryota > Viridiplantae > Streptophyta > Pinopsida > Pinales > Pinaceae > Pinus > Pinus albicaulis. The sequence continues at coordinate 958,020,819 of CM076575.1, forward strand.
CTTCATTATAAACATACTCTTCTTCCAGTGATCCATTGTCCAAAAAATCATGAATAAGTTTAATGTTCAAATCTATTGGTTATGAAGGCATGGCCATGTTTTCCTCATTGATGGATGACACATTATGTTTGTTGATATTCATCATAGCCTCTACCAACCATGATGGTGAGTTTACTTGGGTTGGCATGCTCAATTGGTCATTGTTGATTCCTATTGCATTATCATTTGAAACCACATTTTCATTGTCATTTGCATGATTAACTGCCTCATATGGAATATCGCATGTGGAATTGGCAGGTGGTTCAGTGGGTTTGGCAGCCTCCATGTTATTGACAATTGGTTCATGATTGAATTGTGTCTCACTTACATGTTCATCATCATCACCATAGAAGTTCCCTTAAGAAATGGGTATCATACCTTCAACAACAATAATATATTTATGCCAATCCACATCTTCTTGGGCATCAAGTTTATCATGTAATCGCTCTACTTCTTAACCTTCCACATCATATGTCTGGCTGCAACTAGTATCATGAATAAGAGCATCAAAATTTAGTGAAGAGATTCCAGTCCTCCTGAATCCAACCTTGATATTAACTATTAGAGCCATTTTAAATGCTTTTCTTGCATGATCAACTAGCTCAAACCTTTTTACCTCCACCCATGGATTCTTTTCCATCCATGAAGCTCGCTCTGCCCTGAAATAGTGCTTGAAAGGCTCAAACACACTAACATCAAGGGGTTGCAATCTATGAGTGATATGAGCCTACAGTGTTAATAGGGAAATACCCAAATTATTGGGTGCTTTAATTGTTTGAGAAACCATGTGGCTTCCTGCATGGCCATCTAAAACTAGTAGGCAAGACACCACCTAGTACAGATGCAACAAAGTGAAAAATCAAATTAGAGAAGAGTTCCTTTGTTATCCATGCATGCACGTGGTTCAAAATTATGTATATAGTTTTTAAGTTGAGTTTTACCTTTGAATAGATACAAACCTAGGATTTAAGAACTAGTTGCATTGACACAACAAAGAATAGTGATCCACTCCTTTATCCCAGGCAAAATTTTAGGCACATTTTTTCTCACTCTCCTGGAAATTACCATCATGACAAATTCCTTCCGACCTGTAAGCTTTTTTTTGTCATAGTTCCAGATATGATTTGGGGCATGAGTGTTTCTCATATACATGGGAAAGAGTGCCATATAACTTAGACACAATCGTAGGGTGTCAATTTAAATTCTAATATTTGTCAAGGCCCTCGACTATATGTAACACAAGGTCTATATGCCTTTTTCTAAACCCACTCCACCAAGATTTGCCAGGAAACCCATTTTTGAATGGGTTTGGCTTCCCCTGATAGATTTGAGTTGCTATGGATTTGAGTTGTATCAACTCTAACCCATGTCCCAATTGGGACATATCCTTACACCATACAATCACCTCGATATCCTCCTCTTTATTCTTAATTATAACAGGCCCTCTATTATTTGTATCAGTGAGCCCATTAATCCAATTATGTATGTTTGAGGTAACAATTCCATGTATTTTTCATATGCACATACTGAATATCCCCTAAACTCTATGTCATCATTAGTGGCTAGCATGTCTTCCTTTGTACACCTTTTTATGGCACCGGTCCTCTTCATTGATATTGTACCTTGTATTGGGATAGTGGGTGGTTCTGTGGTTGATGGTGGAACAATAGGATCTTCCACCACATGTTCATTCTCAACACCATTATTGGGAGTATTGGGAGCATTCACATCCATTAGGGGAATTTTTAGGTCCAAAATGGGCCTCCTAATGAAATGATAAAATAATAGTGGAAATAATAAAATAATGTTAGATTACATCGTCAAATTTTAGAGGGAAAAAATAAAAAAATATTTTTTTCAACTCATATTTTCAACTTATCTCCGTATGGGTTTACTCAAATTTCGAGCGGGAATACTCGTTGGATGCAGAATTTGATTAATTATCCAAGGAAAACCCATTTTGCATACTTTCAATGAACCCTACTACATGAAAAATGAGAAAAACAATTTAGAAAGGTAGCACTTGCAAAAGGAAATGGTGGCAAATGAAGTTGCAACTAAGGTAGTAGTAGAAAAAGAAAGAACGGAAAAAGAGGTTGAAGCATTGTGGCTTCAATAGGCATATGAAGTTGTAGCCAAGGAAATAGTAGAAGAGGGGAACATAAAACTAGAGGTTGAAGCATCAAGGCTTCAATAGGAAGTAAATGACATAAAGAATACATAATAATAGAAAATTAAAAAAAGGGAAGAAGAATAAGGAAGAATAAGAAAAGAGCAAGAGGAAAAGAAAAAAATGAGAAGAAGAAGAAATGGTTAAAAAATTAGAAGAAGGTAATGAAGCTCAAGAAATTCTTACTACTTGCTTATTTTCTTATGCATTTATTCACAATATTTCCCTCATTCCAACAATGTTAATGTTTTCTACCATTCTAGGAAGGCAACCTAAGGAAAGTCATGACACTCCCTTATGAGTTCCTTCCTAATTTTGGATGATTTGGGAGCAGATATCCATTCACCAAAATACAATATTCCATCACTTGTCCAAAAATTTCATGTATTTTCTTCCTTCACCCACTAGATGATGCTCAAATCAATGAGATCCATTCATAATCCCAACTTAATATTCTCTCATAGATCCATTAATACTTGAGCTTGACTACCCATTGGTGCTGACAACTCATCCTTCTTTAGGTTTGCAAGTTGAACCTTCCTACTCAAGGCATTCGTAATTTTGTTCATCCCACCAATTGATGCTCAACTGCTTCATTCTGAGACATAATGAAGAGCTCCCAACACAATTTTGAAATCAACTCCTTGGAGAAGTTTAAATTGGATACCACCTACCATGGACTTAATTTTCTTGCCCAATTTTTTTCATTTCATCATCTCTATTTTTATGGAACTATGTTTCCCTAGATGCAATAGCTTAGCTAAACCATGGATACTACAACCAGGGTTCTCTTCTTCATTCAAATTCTACCCACAACTTCACCTTGAACTACAATAGTTATACAATGCACTAAATCTCACTCAACTTAGCCTCATCCAACAAATATGCCAGTTGCATGTCCAATTGTTGCATAAAACATCCCAAATGGTACTTGTTTAGTTTACACATAGGGAACAACATAATCAAATATAGAATAAGTGTCATTCAACACATATAGAATATACCATATAATCCAGATCTTGGGGGGAGGCCCCAAAGATCTAAAAAATTGCAATGGATCTGACAAGATCTGCAAGATTAGAATGCTAGAAAAAGGAGAGAACACACACTAAATAAAACCACAAAGAAACTTGTTTTTATTAAAACAAATAATAATTGTAGAAGCTACATTGTGGTGGAAAATCTGTCCTTTTACAAAATGTGACTTGTTACTTATAGCCTTTTTTTGTTACAATACCATAGGTAAATTCCATGGGTGGGTAAATACCATGGGTGGATCTGACTTACAATACCATGGGTAAATTCCATGGTTGGATAAATATCATGCATGGATGAATACCATGGATCGATGCCATTTTCCATTCAGATCATTCCTCCCTCCTTAAGAAGCAATGGTCGCCATTGCGTGAAGTTCCCTCCTGAGAAGCCTTTGTTGAACATGAAGAGCCACTGAAGAGAATGGCTTTGTGTGGTTAACCCATAACCGTGATGAACGAAGATTCGAGGATAGAGATACCCTGTAATGCTTGTGACCAACTGTGATATTGACAGTGTGCGGACTAGAAAATGGACTTTCATGAAGTGTGAGTTTGTGGATAACCCAGAACCATGAAAACAAAGATCCTAGGATAAAGATAAAATTTAATGCTTGTGACCAATTGTGATACTAACAATGTGAAGTATAGAAAATGGACTTCAATGAGAAGGATTTTGTGCGGTTGACCCATAACCATGATGTTAATTGTTGATGAAGTAGCAGGTGTCTACATAGCCTCTAGTGGGAGGGCACATCTCCAAATAACCCAAGTTGAACGTTGTTATGCTGGAACTGTTGAATGTGAAGCAGGTGCCTACTAAAGAGGGGTGGGAGGGCACGTCTCCAAAGGGAACCCGCTCCAGGGAAAATTTTAAGAACCCCCTAAATTTATATGTATAATAAATGGGAAAATCCCCATGATACATAGGAAAATGGAAGGTGATTTTATTAATAATATAAAATGTATATATAATTTTTTTGGCGAATATCTCATGAGATTATATTATCTTGTAAAATCATGGCGAATCACCATTACAAATGGTGAATCACTAGTACAAAATGGTGAATTGTTGTCTAGTGGAGTTGGGGGTGTTGATTCCAATGACGATATGGTAGTTGAACTAGGAGTTGAAGGAAGTGAACCACCAATACCAAGCATGACAGATGGTGACTCATGAGGGAAGTAGTTCTCATGTAGTTTGGGAAAAGCGTTCTTCTAGTTCTCCTAACTGTAGTGTTGTTGCTCATGCTACTACTAGCACTGATATTGAGGTTGGAGAAAAGTTTGAGGAGTCCTCAGACTCTGAGCCAAATGATGTTTATGTAGCTCCTGGTGATGATCCGATGTGTAGTAGTGGTGATGATTTTGATTATTGATCATGAAGGCAAAAGAATATTCAAATTTAAACATACCCGTTACACAAAATCCATGAAGAGAAAACTCTAGCAAAAATATTGTCGTGCAAATCTAGATTCTACAACATTATTAGAACTCCCTGATGCTCTGCAAATAGATCCATGAGATGAAGAATATGGTAAAAAAGATGGGGACCGATATGTTTTATGAGAAGGAAAAGTCTTCATATTCAAATTCTTTCAAATGCAGAGACTTGATAGTTTTCAGTGAGGTAAATATTTCTGAGCTTAGGGATTTCTCAGAACCTTTTTTAGAGAGAGCACCACAATTTATGAAGTTATATTATAATTTTATAGGTTATATGCATTGAAGATGCAGATGTTAGAAGTGGAATAAAACACTTCAAATATTAGCAAAAGATATCACTACAAGGTTTTTCACTCTACAAATTTTTGCATTGTACAAAGGTTTTATCTAATATGCACGCAACAGAGGCTTCCTTATATGACTTCAACAATAGTATCACTTGAAACAATAAATTTTCTGTTATGTTGAATAAAGAATATTTGATGTTGTAAATTCATCCAGTCAGGGCATAATTCAACTTGTCAGCTTTTCCACCCACAACAGGACTCAAATGGAGGAGCCTTAGAATAACTCCCATCAATTTACACAACAAGATGATCACCTCCCTCCTTTGTAGAGCTCACACATAGAAGTAATGCGTTACATGTAGAGAGCACCGCCACCTCAATATGCACATTCATGACATCTCGAGGAGACCCCTTACCTCCACCCATTAGACCCTTGCAATAGTGTCTCTGTCTAGACCCTTTTTACAATCACATAAGACACCCTCCTTCTCACTGATCTAGGTCTCTGCAAAGAGCATCCTATATGCACAAGATCGGATCTTCCAATTTATCCAAAGTTCTCCATCAGGGGATTATTCACTTTAGCTTCATATGGTAGGAGATATTCACCTACTGGTAATACAGTTTTATAGGCCAATAGTTTCTCCTAGTCCTCCCTAATTAGTAGGTGATAGCTCCTCCAAACATTGATCTCTTTCTGCAGGAAACCTTCAATCAAGATATTTCTCCTAATTCTCAAGTTCTTGAGAGGGACCCTTTCTTCTCTGGGACTCTAAGCTTTGTAAAATTTTATATCTTAGATGAATAATTTGACCCTTTAGGTATTTGACCTCAGAAGTTAGATATGAATTTTATAGGAACTGCACTCATGCTCCCACTACATATTTTTTATGATGTACCTTGCAGTGCATTGAACCTATTTGTGGTGATTTGATTTTTGAAGCTCTATGTTGCATCCCTCCACCTGCAACTCTCTAGGGAGCTTGAGCAGAGGAACTATAGAGCTCGATGAAAGGCATGATTCCAACCTAAGCACTAGACTAGTAATTGCATCTTTACAATTTAGACCACAATTGAGGAAGCCCAACATTGCTCCTGGAAAGTTTAATGTTGTTTCACAGACTTTCAAAATGGCTTTTGACTCTATCCCCATAGAGCCTTTATTCCACAAACTCAGAGATATTGGTATCTCATAAACCCTTTTGTCAGCCATTATGCATTTTATATGATTCATTCCTTGGTCATCTATGCACCAAGACATGACCAATCAGATTTTATCTTAAGTGTCATTGGGGCAAAATAAGGTTTCCCCTTGTCCCCTACACTATTTGGATCTATATTGACAAGTTGGAGTCCTTGCATGAGCACATCCAAAATGGAAATGGTTTCCTTATACACCATGTATTAATTTATATTTTGATGTTTGCAGATGATGTTTCCCTTTTAGTCTCATCCCCAGACAAATTGCAAAGACAACTCGATCCCCTGGCCCTTTTATGTGATCTTCATTAGTTGACAGTCAACCTAGGTAAAATCGAAATTCATCATCTTCAACATGTTGAAGAAAATAATCCATGATCACCATTTCTTTCTCAAAGGAGAGGAGATCGAGATCACCAACTCATATACTTATCTAGGGGTACTATTCACAATACTTCGCTTTAGTTTGCAACATGAACTTCAGCCTTGAATCAACGAGCGCTATGGGTTCTTGGCCCTTCTTGAGAGGTAGTGTTTCAGAAATATTTTTCAGGACATATCTACCAAGACATCACTTATGCACACCCTTGCCCAACCTATAATTCTAAATGGTTCTAAGGTTTGGGGACCTATTTTACTAGAGTCTAATTGGTATTCAAAAAAGAGAGTACATATCATCCTCCTTTTCCACATTGTTCAATGCAAGTAGCCAATTCCTCAACCCATAATCCTTATAGAGTTTGCAGCTCACCCCTTCCTACTTGAGACAATGTTTGATCCCGTCTCTCTTCTACACTATGCTCAAAACTTCATTGATACAAAAAAGGGGCATGACCAGTATCCATACTTGGCATGTTTCTCATTAGATTCCATTGCAACAACTACTCCTTCGGCTTGATCTCCTTTCTTCAATTAGTATTATGATGGAATAACTTCCTCCATTCAAATATTCCCTATCTGCACCCAACCAGCTCTTACCAACTAAACAAAATATGAAAAAAATCATCCAAGATTATATCTATAGTAAATATGTACAGTTCAATTCAATACAGGGTGGATCACATCTGAAGATGCCTTTCTATACTATTCACTTCATGGTGATGAGAGGTGGAATAATTGTTATTCCCCATTACATGCTTTGCCATTGGATGCATGCCATTCGACTCCATAGGGGAAATTCAAAGTTTTCTCTCATAGACTGCAAATTGAGACTAACCACCAAATTGACCAATCTTGGACCAACTAGTTATGTTTCTCAAGGCAAGGTGGGATAATGGAAATATTCAAGGGAGAGGCAACCACCACCATCTAGAGCAAGACTGATCTGCCATAAAATTTCTATTAAGAGTTTCTCTTAGCCTTTGGATGGTATTTTGGAATTTCAGTTCAATGGTTATAGTCTCAAGGCATGCTCTGTGCATGAAATTCATTTGTTTTGGCTTCTAGATGTTCTATGTGTGTGTGGTTTATCGATGCTATTGCATCTTCAGCCCACATTTTGGCTTTAGTCTTACTATTCTTCTTTTTTATAGTTTCAGTGAATTATTGTCTATTGGTGTTCCAAGAACTTTATTCTGGAGGTATGGTCTTTAGGTTTTATCTAGATTTGGTCCTTCAAGTTTATTTAGCTCCAAAAATATGTGGATTTTAGGTTCCCTTGTAGTGTTTTGGGGTATGCAATGTGGTGTGGTTTTTCCTATATCTTGAATTCACGGTCCTGAATGGAAGTTTGAACCTCTTAAGAACTATTGGCTGACAAATTTGTTTCTTTCGCCTATAATATCCATCGATTATAAAAGCCTAAGAATTCCAAGAAGTTATTGACATAATCCATTCAATGCAAGAGAACTTCCTTCTTCTCTGTAACTACAAAATTATATGAAAAATACCACTAGTGCACTTCTCAAAATGCCATAATTGAGAAAAAAATCCAATAAAAAAAGAAAATTGATTTCGTGGAGGAAGAATGCAGTATGTTGAGAAATATGGTCCTTAATCTCATAAAAGTATATTATTCTACTGCTTCTGTTAGGTCCCCGTAATTTGTCAGATTGTCAAGACCAAATGTACAAGGGTACATCAAACCAGTCTTTGGAGTCCCAGGACCTAGCCTTCCTAAACTCAGAGAGGGCTCTCTCTATGTTTTTGTAAAGGATGTGACTTAGTTGATTTTAGGCTAGTTATAAGGATTAGGGTTTGTTTGTTTGTTTGGTTGGGTTGCTTGTCAAGCAGAACAGATAGAGTAGGAGAGGTTTAGACCATTGGGCTATGGAATATGTGAAAGGTTTGGAAAAGTACAACAATAGGTCAAGGGTGTTTCAGAGGGCAAGTTTAACAAAGCCAAATGGATCTTCAAAGCTTATGTGAGTGAAGTGAACATTAAATTGTGAAAAAAGTAGGTGCAAAGGGCAGTTAATAATCCTTTAACATGGAATTATAACAAGAGAAGTCTTTAAGAACACTATGCATAAAGAAATAATCAAATACAGGGCATACCATAAGCTTCTTTGACCAAACCATAGCAAGTAAACATTAAGACTATAATCCAGCAAACCCTAGAGAGCAATAAACTTGTAATATCTCTAGTGATTTCACCTTCAGGAAAAGAAAACATTAAAGATAACATATAGTAATGATCAAAGAGTAGGGAACTCCTAAATTCCTTAATAAAACTAAAAATAACTTCAAAGCAACCATTTAAGATGAGAAAAAAGGTAGGGCAAGCCATAAACCTTTTCAGCTAAAACCCTAATTAGCAACACTTCAAAGCAAAGATCTCAAAAAACAATGTTTAAGTTACATCAAAGAGCAGGGCTAACCATAAAATACTTTGACATTGGCTCCATTAAATCATTTCTTAAGATAAAAAAGCATAAGTGGAACTAGAGAGAATTTAATAATTCTCTAATCTGACCTAGCAGAGGAAAACATATGAGCAATAGAGAGCAGACAGAGCTAAGGTGCTTCTAAACAAAATTTCTTAGCCTAAAATTTCTATCCTACTGCATGAGAAAGATGAAACAAAATGATAACACAAGAAAACAAGTATTGAATAAGAAATACATCACCATTAACTACGTTCATGAATCCTGCAAGTGAGATTGCTCCATTATCATGCAAATCAAGCCATCCACAAAGTCCAAAACCAATTTCTCCTCAATCTTCAAGTCTATGATATTCTTCTCAATAATCAACCAACATGTACAATGAGACCTAAATGCAGTATTTAACTAGAAAAGAGGACCGAAACCTTAACTAGGGTTTCTAAAATGTCATTAATACATCATAAATTCCATTTTTGTCCTTTGAGACCATCCAAGGCCTAAGGCACAAATATCCTAATTCATTAAATGCAAAAATAACTCCTCAACAAACTTTGGAAAAAATTTGATTTTGAGGCTCATCAATAACTTCCAAAATATCTCCAAGTGTGTTTTGTTGACTTTTTTGCAAGGGCGCAACACATAAGTTCAAGGGCACAGCGCTAGGCCAAGGGCGCAGCGCCAACACTAGGAAAAAAATTCTTGTTTTGTAACCAAGATTTGGAGGCCTTCCAGGTGTCCAAATGAGCTCCATGATAGCTCATTGGAAATCTTGTTCAGTCTACTTTTCAAAAATTCCTTTAGTTTTCTTATTGGAATTTATTTACCTACTCAAAAACTCAATCTCCCAAGACTACTCAGGACGCAACGCCATCTCTGAAAATAGGGCAGAAAGGTGATTTTTTGGGTGTTTTTGCAACTTTTGGAGGACTAGTTTTGCTCTAAATGAGCTGAAATTTTATGTGAGTGATGTCTTTGGCAATAGGAACATGAAAATTTAAGCCATTCCTCCATAGGGTGCCCCAAAAAAGAGCGCAATGCCAGTGGCATTGTGCCTTTGGCCCTTTAAAATAGTCAAAAATCCAAAAACTTTAAAATTGTGCCAAAATCAGGATTTACCTTGCTGAAAAGGTTTGAGATGCTTGTAGGGGATAGATTAGCCAGGTTATCAAGTTTTTCTTTCCCTTTTGCCTCCTTGGTCCCACCATATTCTTCATAGGCCTCATTGTTGTCAGCCTTATTGCTTTCTTCATGGCTATTTGACCTGCTGCCATCATCACTCTTTGTTCTAATGTCATCATCCTCACTGTTATGTGCTTCATCATTATTTTCCTCACTGATATCTTGGATTTCTAACCTATTTCCATAATTATTTCTACTCTCTGCCTTATCACTGCCAACATCATCACTGCTGATCTCTGCCTCATTTCTCTTTGTCCTTAATCTTTTTTAGTTTATGCCTTTAAAACTGATCTGCCTTCTAACCTATATTTTAAACCTCTAAGCCTGATTTTTCTTTACTGTTTTCTTTATCTCTAAGTAGATTTGATCTTGGAACACTGATGAGATAATGATATTTGCTTCTGTATGGACATAAACTCATCCTTTTCATCTTTATCACTTTTACTCTACATGTCTCTCTGCCATGGTGAATCCAGATCAGAAAAATCAGGTCCCAACATGTGCTCTCTGCAAAAATTCTAGGTTCTCTTCTTGAAATCTTTAAAATCTGTTTGAAAACCTAAGGGTGCTGATGTGAAATTGAGATGGAAAGAGGGTAATGGAATGGAAACCTTTGCAAGTAAATGGAAGGAGGGTATGAATGAAGGTCATGGAGGTGTGGACATGCTCAGATGTAAGATCACCCTTAACAGTAAAACCCCTATGTTTATCAATGATTTTATTTATAAGTAGATGAAAATAATGGTAAATAGTGACTTCCAGTTTCAAGCCTTAGGGCTGCTCCTTATGGGTTCATTCCATTTATTTAAATGATGACAAAATGGTTGAAGGATGGATTGATGTGATGGTACTTAACCTTCAATATGCCTGGAGGACCTTCAACAAGAGTTTGGGAGTGAATTGAGTGTTTTTAGGGTTGAACAGGTCCTCCTGGAGAAGGGCGCGGCGCCTATGCCAGGCGCACAGTGCTCACTCCAAGCATGCAATGCTCAGTCTAGGTGCGTAACACCTAAATAAATTTGGTGTGGTCTGTTTCGCATGGGCACAACGCCTTCACCAGCGTGCAGTGCCTCTTTCTAGGCACGCAACACCTTAATAAAATATATGGGGAGAAATTTCCAGGGGTGCAACACCACTTTCCAGGCACGCAGCACCAAGCCAGGTGCGCACCGCCAGGTAAAATTGTCCAATTTTGCCTTCAAAACTCAAATTTTATTATCTCCTTGAAAATTATAATTCTCGGTAAGTGAACCATGATTGATATGAAGTGTGAAATGAGTTCTATAGGTATTTGGCATTTGATTTTCCTTTGCAAACCACTTTCTAATGTTTTAAGACTTTTTTCTCTTTCATTGATATCCTTTGACCTTTTGCTTGTAGGTGACTTGAAAAGATGAAGTTGATCCTTTGCTTTTACTCCTTTGAGACTTGACATGTTATTCTGATGATTTTGTAACATTTTCTCAGTGACATCTTCAAAATCCTGTGTGATTTACAGCATGAAACTTAGCTTTTTCACCTTGGCTAGCAGTTTGTTGGAGATATGAAATTTGTCTTTCCTTTTGATCCTTGATATTTTGATATGTTTATTTTGACACAGCAGCAGCCTTAAAAACCTCCATTACTTCTATATTGGAGATGAACCTCATCCTTTGCTCATTTAGAAATGGAAAACTCATTTTGACAAGTTTGTGATTTGATTAAACAGTGACATCTTCAAAACCACCCCTTGCTTGCAGCATGGAGTTGAACTCATACCTTTTAATTTATATGGCCACTTTCCCAAAACCCTAGGTGTCTGGACTGCTTTAAGACAATTATTAGTGTTGTATTCTAAGTTCTCTATAGCCGTTTCGAGTTCATTCACTTCTTTCTAGTTTACCTCACCTTTTAACCATATTTCATCAATAATCTTTGAAAGACTTTTCTTCATGTTTGGTTTTTGGTGTGCCTCCTCCATTGTAATTTATGCATTTGATCACTGCTTGGCACCCTGTTGGACCTTCAATCTCAAAAAACCCTAATTATTTACAAGAACAAGTGTCTCCAGTCTTCCTTGCTGCAATATGTCTTTATTCAAGAGCAAACCTCCTACCTTATCAATTCCTTCTGCTGAAGGACCTCTTAACACTCCTGCAAAAGCACCAAGTTTGCCTATTTTCCTCATGTGCAAACTCTGAAACTAAATGGATAGTATTTCTTTGGAACTCTTTAGGTTTTTCTTGAGTAACTATGTGATGACCTTCTATTACATCTGAGCCAACTTCTTAGCAAAGAAAAAATCATCACCTAAAACATCCATAGATGACCTTAGACATGTGAAACCCTAATTGACCTAGTGGGAGGGTTTTTTGACCTAATATTGGACTGAGAATTGACTTGGAGGTTTCAAGTTGGAAAAACAGAGTAATGAAGTCAAAGGCTGTATTGAAGATCCAAAATCCAATGTTCTTGATTTATCTAAAGAGCCTATAGAGATAGTTTTGAGACCATCAATGCTTGAGGAACTTGGGGATCATGGGAATGATTTAGGCCATAGGTAACCCTAGATGGAAAGTGGAGTCATGGGCAAGGGAAAAAAAGAGTAATGAATTCATAAGTAGGAAAGAAAGATAAGGATGAGAGGCACAAGCCATTGAGGAGTCTTTTGGGAGTGGCAGGGTGATCATGGAATGGCAAGTTGATGAAATAGTGAAAATTTTTCCATAAGGATAATGAAGGCAGTGAGATTTCTAAAACTCACAATATTCAAGGAATGTTTTTTTTAGAAATCTAGAACCAATCTTTATTCATCTATAGATAATGGAAAATACTGATGACTAACAGCGTCAAATCATGGGATATCAACAAATTCAGTTAAAGAAAATTCTAGAAATCAAGGAATACATATTTCACCAAATGATAGAAGACATGGATCTTGGAAATCAGGACTCTTCCTTCAAAAATTGGGCTAAGAGAAGCCAACAGTTGTCATGTCTTTCATAAAATTTTATGTTTAGTAATGAAACTAGAATACTAGTTGTTTTCTTAAGGCTGTATACCTGTAAAAAAAAAATTGGGATTTATACACTTTTGATATTTGCAACTGTTGACATTTGCAAATTGTTGATATTTGCAAAAAAATTGATATTTATAAACTATTGATATTTGCAAACTGTTGATAAACAATTTGCATTCAAATATTTTCAAAATTATTTTTGCATATATCTTTTTCGATGATTCCTCTTCAAATTCAAGGGATTTTTATATGATTTTTTTCATGTTTTCAATGACAGTTTAAAGAGGCTTCCTTATATGACTTCAAAAACAATATCACTTGAAAAGATAGATTTTTTCTTATGCTGAATAATCAAGCTTTGATGTTGCAAATTCATCCAGTCGGGGCACAATTCAACTTTTCGAGTTTGCCACCCATAACAGACTCAAATGGAGGAGCCTTAAAATAAATCTCATAAAACCACACAATAGGATAATCACCTCCCTCCTTTGTAGTCCTCACACATAGAATCAATAATTTACAGGTAGAGAGTAGTGCAATCTTAGTATGCAGATTCATGAGATCTCAAGGAGACCCCTGACCTCCACCCATGAGACCCTTGCAATAGTGTCTTTGTCTAGGACCTTTTTACAATCACATAAGGCAACCTCCTTCCCATTGATCAAGGTCTCTACAAAGAGAAACCTATTTTCACAAGATTAGATCTTCCAAAACTTCATATCTTCCAATTTATCCAGAGTCCTCCATCAGGGGATTCTTCACTTGAGCTTCAGATGGTAGGAGAGATTCACCTACTGGCAATACAGTTTTAGGGGCTAGTAATTTCTCCTTATTCTCCCTAATAAGTAGGTGATAGCTCCTCCAAACATTGATCACTTTTTGCAGGCAACCTTCAATTAAGATATTTCTCCTGATTCTCAAGTTCTTGAGAGGGACCCTTTCTTCTCTTGGACTCTCATCTTTGTAACATTTTATATCTTAGATGAATAATTTGACCCTCTAGGTTTTGGACCTCATAAGTTAGATATTACGTTTATAGGAGCTACACTCATGCTCCCACTACATACTGGTTTTGATGTACCTTGCAATCCATTCGACCTATTTGTTGTGATTTGCTTCTTGAAGCTCTTTGTTACATCCCTCCACTTGCAACTATTTAGGGAACTTGAGAAAAGGCGACATAGAGCTAGAGGAAATGTTGTATTCCAACCTGAGCACCAGACTATTAATCACATCTTTACACTCCAGGCCATAATTGAGGAAGCCCAACATTGTTCCTGGAAATTTTACAGTTGTTTCGTAGACTTTCAAAAAGGATTTTGACTCTGTCCCCATAGAGACTTTATTCCACATACCCAGAGATATTGGCATGCCTTAAACCATTTCTTCAACCATTATTCATTTTATATGAGTCAATACTTGGTGATCTATGCACCAAGACGTGGGCTATCAAATTTTATCCTAAGTATCATTGGGGTAAAACAAGGTTGCCCCTTGTCCCCTACATTATTTGGATTTAAATTGACAAGTTGGAGTCCTTGCATGAGCACATCCAAGATGGCAATGGTTTCCTTCTACACCATGTCTTAATTTATATTTTGATGTTTCTAGATGATGTGGCCCTTCTAGTCTCATCCCCAGACAAATTGAAAAGACAACTCGATGCCCTGGCCCTTTTATGTGATCTTCATTAGTTGACTGTCAACCTAGGTAAAAACCAAAGTCATCATCTTCAATGTGTTGATGAAAATTCTCCCTCATCACCATTTCTTTCTCAAATGGGAGGAGATCAAGATCACAAACTCATTTACTTATCTAGGGGTACTATTCAAAAACCTTGCTTTAGTTTGCAACATGCACTTCAGCCCTAACTCAACAAGGGCTATGGGTCCTTGGCACTTCTTTATAGGTAGTGTTTCTCAAATATTTTTCAAGACATATCTACCAAGATTTCACTCATGCATACTCTTGGCCCAACCCAAAGTTCTAAATGGTTCCAAGGTTTGGTTACCTAAGTTACTGGAGTCTATTTGGTCTTTTACAAAGAGAGTATAGATCATCCTCCTTTGTCGCATTGTTCAATGCAAGTAGCCAATTCCTCAACCCATCATCCTTATAGAGTTTTCATCTCACCCCTTCCTACTTGAGATAATGTTTTTTCTTGTCCCTCTTTTATACTATGCTCAAAAATCCGCTGATACAACAAAGGGGCATGATTGGTATCCATACTTAGCCTTTTGCTCATCAGTGTCCATTGCAACAAATACTCCTTCAGCCTGATCTCCTTGCTTCAATTAGCATTATGATGGATCAAATTCCTCCATTCAAATATTCCCTATATGCAGCTTACCATCTTTTACCAACCAAATAAAATATGAAAAAAATAATCCAAGAGGATATTTATAAGATGTAAAAATTAAAATGTACGAAGTAACAAATTAAATGATGTAAAAATTTGAATGACACATGCTTCACTTTACTGATGCAGGAGCATCCGGCTTGATTTTCATTAAAATATTGTGTAATTAGGGGGTGATGTCTTTTTAATTATTTTATAAATTATTATGCTCATTTTTAATAAATTGAGGATATGAGTGGAATTTGTTTGGGTAGATATTTTAGGGATTAGAAATTCCTTAGATGGAACTTAGTTGAGTCAAATAATGGATAAAGATATTTTAGGATTTGGTTGAGATTTGTGTGGAGGAAATCATGGATTCAAATTAATCCATAATTATGTATAAATATGAGGCTTGTGTGAGGATTTAGGAGAGAGAGTGACACAGAGAGAAATGGTTTGAGAGTTCATGTGAAGGGCGAGAGCCAAGAGGCCCAAAAATGTAATATTCGAGAAAATGGTTTGAATCTGAATTTTCTTGTTATTATTATAAGCACGTATTTGTTTATTGTTTGGCTCTCTCTTCATATATATTTTAGTTGAATCTACGTGATTTTAATGAAGATTTTAGTGAGCATTTCATAATTTTAGCTATTGTGCGCAAGGATTTATTTTATGCAATATCCCTGCATCATTTGGTATCTGAGCCAAAGGCGGAAGTTGGGTGGAGAACTTGTTGGAGGTTGTTGGTGTGTGTGGTGATGAGCGTTAGTCTGATTTCTTGATGAAGGCGCTGCGTATCTATGCTGTGGATTTGGTGAAGTGTGGAGTTGGTAAGAGATATTGGCTTGCGTGAGAGCAGTGATAACACTTTGGTAAGGCGTGGTGGATTGGTGCGTCAACTTGTTACATTTGGAGAGTCGATCTATCACTGATCTGCTTTGTGGATCTACCTTATATTAAAAATTTGAAGTGTTGTTTTAAATATTCGTGGGAGAACATAAGAGAGACTACGTGGGAAGCTTATTTTTGTGAGGAGTGAATCAGGCCAGTGTTGGGCTAAAGGCTGAGCCTGCTTGGGTTGAAAATGAGTGTTTTCATTTCCTGCTTGACGCCCTGCATAAGTCATTTACTACATTAGTTTTGAGCGTTGTCATTATTCATATAAATAAAATATTTTTCCATCGTCTTGAGCCTATGTGGAGGATCATGGAGGAGTGCCACGTAGTCTGGATTGTTGTGAGGAAAGCTGGTTTCATGGTTTTCTTCGGAGAAAGCCGCACTATTGCGTTTGGCCAGGAGTGAGCCATTGTTTATATTCTTGTAGCTAAGGGATGAATTGGGTTATGATTGTATAAACAACGATTTCAAATTATTATTTGCATTGGGTTATGATTGTATAAACAATGATTTCAAATTCTTATTGGCATTGGGTTATGATTGTATAACAGTGATTTCAAATTCTTATTTTCGTTAGCAGTAACGCATGGCTTGCAGGACAACATCCATTTCCTTATGAACCTCTTCTTGAACGGTAATTTCTTTATTAAGTATCATGCTACTATTTGTATCAGAGTGCCAGACGTTGATTAAGTATGAAGAGTTAAAGTTGCGCTGAAAGGGGAATGCCAAATTTCATGAAGACCAATTGGGAAAGCTGCAATCAGTTGTTGCATATTCGAACCTGAAAATTTTCTCTTCCAACCTGTGTCAACGCTGTAAAGAACTCACTGTAGAAATTTTGATCCCCGGACGCTGCACGACTTCGGGAATTCAAAGTATTTTTCGTCAGTTAAATTGAGGAAGTAGATCTCACGCGTGGACTTGAAGGAGGGAATATATGTTCCCCTGCCTATCTATCGGTGAACTGCTCTGAAGAAAGAAAGAAGATTGCATAAATCGATAGAGCTATATTGAATCTGAGAAGCGATGGAAAGGCTGAGGATGTTATAATAAGCAAGTGCAGAGGAATGTTCAAACCGCTGGCAATGGTTGTCGCGGAGTTGTCACTATAGCAGGCACTGGTAAGTTCTTTGTTGAGGCAATTGAAAATGAAATGGTACAAAGGATTCCATTGCAAAGTTTGTTACTGAATTAAATAATGCAAAGCTTGAAGATGATGCAGATATTTGTGTAGCACCTCCATTTGTTTATATTAACCAAGTGAAGAGCTCTTTAAATCGATAATATTTTCTGCCATAATTCCTAGACTGGAAAGTGTGGGGTTTTCATTGAAGATATCAGTGTTGAGAAATTAAAGGAGATTGGTTGTAAATAGGTGATTCATGGGCATTCTGAGCGTAGACATGTCATTGGTGAGAATGATATGTTTATTCGGAAATTTGTGAGAATTAAGTTGATATGAAACTATATTTGAATGTGGATGCGGAATCCCGCATGCCCACGAAGATCGAAGATCCGTGAGGGAACATTATTTTATTTTCTGTTGAAAACGAAATTTTCAGGATCCGAACCAATTCAGGGTTTGAAGGTGCGCCAACAAGTTTGAACGCATAGCTAAAACCGAAATCTCTATGATCTAAATGAAGAAAAGGGGAAGTTGTTGTAGAGAAGTCATCCACTACGTAAAACAAAATTGTGATTGCAGAAAAATCATCCAGTGATGACATGTGCGCAAGTTGGAATTGCATGAATATTTGAGGTGTTTTCTGGTAGAGGATAAGATGGTGGTACTACGGATGTTGGTTAGTTATGTATTCTCTTTGTTACTTTAACAAGTATTTTAATAATATTTTTCACTGCTATATATATTGACACTTTGGAAGAAGAGCTGTAGTGCGGAAGCTCAAGCACTATCGGTGGGCACACTATGAAGGTGGTAAGTCACATGATTTTTTATGTTATTTAAATAGCGTAAAATTGATGTGTAATCCAGGTTGAGAAGAATAGTGCTTAAGGCTATATACACTTTATGAATGTTTCACCAAAATTCATGAGTGGGGAGAGATATTTTAAAATAGATAATGAGTGAAGTGATAAGTATTTGACTGTGTTATTTTATGTAAAGTAATCACATAAAGTTGAAAGGTTAAATTAAGATGTCAAGGTCAATGAAGAAATTTGTATAACTTGAGTCAAGTTAAACCATTGAGTTATTACACAAGAGGGGGTATTTTTTATCCAAGATGAAGAGTTGATGTCAAGTCTGGAGTCAAAGAGTCTTAAATCAAGTCAAAGGTTTAAATGTGATTGAGCGTATGAACGGCAGAGCCCGACACCCAAAGAGTTTGGTCATTATAACACATGAATTACTGCAGTTGTTGTTTGTAGCAAAGAGGAGCAAGAGAGTTTCCAGAAATGATTCCAAGACAAAGAACTGAAAGAGGTCAAGCGCAGGAAGAGAGCTTGTATTGTTGAATGGAAAGTATGGAGGCTTGCTGAAAAGGGGATTCAAATGAAATCCACATGTGAACAGATGAAGCTCACAAAGGAGGAGAAGATGGTTGTTGATAGTAATTTCAGAGGTTCTGAGAAAGACCGTAACAAAAGAAAGAAGAAGGAAGATGCCAAGGCAAACGGCATATGGAAGCAGTTGAATGATGAAGAGTATGAGAGGGAGAAAGCTAAGATAGAAGTTCACCTTGAGTTATTGATGGAATTGTTGCAAAGAAACAAGAAATACCAGAGACATGGTTGGACCATGAGGAAGAAAGTGAAATGGCAGAGGCTACACGCAAAGAGGGAACAACAGGTAAACATACAATTGACAGAAGAGATGAGGAAGCTCGAGTAGATGATGAGTGCACAATTGAGATGTGAAGAACTCAGAGAGGCTGAGTTGAAAATGGAAGTTTTCATTTGTGACCCAAAACAGGGTGAAATTCTAGGTGAAGAGATCAATGAGAAAGATCTCATGGACTATTGGAATAGTTTAGAAGAATTGGAAGATATGTTGACAAGAGAAGCATATGAGGCTATGAAGCATTGTATTTTTAAATCTCATAGTTTGTGTATGTTTGCAGGATGTGGAGAAGATGGTGGACAGTTTGGTGAAACTGTTACAGAGATGAATGAAACTCTTGAGGTGAAGTATGATAGAGAATGCCTTTCAGAGAAGGAAGGTATTGATTTATTGAAGCGGAACGAAATCACAGATGAATTCATGTTTGGTGTAAGACAGACAGTTTAAGTTGTTGTGGAGTGTAAGTATAATGAAAAATCCGAAGTGATATTTCAAGGAGGTAAACAAATGAATTTGTTTAATGAAATTGATGACAGAATTTTGCAATGTGATGATACAGAAAACATGATAACTCAGGAGGATTGCGAGAAGAAGAATGAAACTGGGAATGAAGGTTGTGATGAAATGTTGGAAATATTTCACATGGAAATAGAGTTCTTAGAATGATGGCTTAAGGAACCTGAGGGAGAAGTGAAGCTTGCAGAACCTGATAAAGAAGAGATTGCAGTTGTCGTGCATGATAAAGATGAAATGTTTCCAAAATTTATAGAGTTAAGTGAGTGTTTTAACTCTTCAAATAATAATGTGGCTGTAGTTACAGAAGGAAACATTAATAAATATGATGTTGAAATCAGAGAAATTGAGCAGAAATTATTTGGAGATGAGATAAAAGATCGAGAGCAGCAAGAAAGTTATGTCCTTAGAGACATAAGGGAAATAAAAGTATTAATCCAGTAGGATAAAGATGAAAGCAACCAGAAATTCAAAACAGGATCTACTGAAATCCAAGAAGTCTATGATGGGATATTGGTGCTTGAAGCATCAAAAGAGGCTGAAAGGTCTTGTATTTTTAAAACTAATAGTTTGTTGATGAATGTAGGTACAACACCGGATGAGAAATTTGTTACTATAGGGGCAATCAATGACTATAGTTGTAATCAAGGAGAAGTTCTTGATTATTCTTCATTTCAGAAATTTGTGTTCAGCACAATTGGAGACAGAAGCATCAGACAAAGAGAAATTACTCCGAGGAATTGGCAAAATAAATTGTTGGAGAGGCCGATGGAATCCGGTTGATAGAATGAGTGATGATAATGTACAGCCAATTTGAGATTCTTTCAGAGTTTGGAGACCAGAAGAATGGGTATAAGTGATTCTACACAAGTCTGTAATTCCCTAAATAAAGATGATGTGGTATGGCAAAGCGAGAGTTACATTCAATAGTATTCTGAAAATACTATTATGGAAAATCTGCGCAAATTTACAAAATGGAGTGATTCTACACAAGTCTGTAATTCCCAAAATAAAGATGATGTGGTATGGAAAAGTGAGAGTTACATTCAATAGTATTCTAAAAATACTATTATGGAAAATATGCAAAAAAAACCAGCAGAAAAACTGAGTTTGGAATCTTTGAGGGAGCAAGTCATGGAGACTTGTGGATGTCGCATTATTACAGAAAAGTGGCAGACCTCATAGACAGGAGTCTATGGAAAATTCTCTACATGGGGAGTCTGATGTAGGAGCATCTAGCTTGATTTTCATTAATATATTGTGTAATTAGGGGGTGATGTCTTTTTAATTATTTTATAAATTATTATGCTCATTTTTAATAAATTGAGAGAAATATCTGAGTGTGAGGCTTATTCTAAATATTATATTAATAAATTGAGGATATGAGTGGAATTTGTTTGGGTAGATATTTTAGGGATTAGAAATTCCTTAAATGGAACTTAGTTGAGTCAAAGAAGGGATAAATATATTTTAGGATTTGGTTGAGATTTATATGGAGGAAATCATGGATTCAAATTAATCCATAATTATGTATAAATATGAAGCTTGTGTAAGGATGGAGGACAAAGAGTGACACTGAGAGATAGAGAGAAATGGTTTGAGAGTTCATGTGAAGGGTGAGAGCCAAGAGGCCCACAAAATGTAATATTCAGGGAAATGGTTTGAATATGAATTTTCTTGTTATTATTATAAGCATGTATTTGTTTATTGTTTGGCTCTCTTTTCATATATATTTTAGTTGAATGTACATGATTTTAATGAAGATTTTAGTGAGCATTTCGTAATTTTAGCTATTGTGTGCAAGGATCTGTTTTATGCAGTATCCCTGCATCAATTACTAACGGCTTAACATATCATACTTGACATATTATATTAATAGTTTCCTTTTACATGATGCTAGTCTTTTTCCCATGCCTTAGAACCATGGCTAAAGGGGTGTGCTACACGACCGGGGGTTTGTAATTCCAGCCAACATAATTATAACTAATTATGAGAAAAACATAAAATTTTTTATATACTAGATTTCTTAAATTAAATATTAGCTTACCATATGAATTACAATGCATAGATAGAAACCGAGATGGCTTCCAACAAAAAGCACCCAAAAAGGCAACAAAATTTAGAGGAGACACTTATTTCGCTTTTTCAGTGCTGGTCTTTGATGACCACCATCATCATCACTTCCACATTCATCCTCCTACACCTCAAGAGCTGCAGGTACCACTCTGCCCCTATAAATAGATCAATGAAGTGAAAGTTACAGTTAAAACATTTTATATTTTTACGAAGAGTTACAATGCACATTCACAAGAACGACACCAAGCCTTCTCCATTAAGCATTTCCATGCTAGTGAAAAATGTCTACATAAGGCACAAAACTATATTATCAGAAGTCAATCCTATATAAAGAGGATAAACATTGAACCCAACTAAAATTTTCCATTTATTGGAACTACCCATCATCAAAATTAAAACCAATCTACAAATTTGTGATTAAATTACAAGCATGATATGTCATGGAGGCAATTTTTCTTAATATAAGGTGCCTTGCCACTCGAAGGATCACAAAAAATGAAGTAGAATATGAGACTAAAAAATTATTTCAGCAGTTTGTCATTAGAAAATATTTTATTTAACTTCCACATTATTGTCTAATAAATTCTATTATTTAAGAATACAATAGTATTAATATGTAAATATCACATTTTAGAATACTATTATACTAACAAATAATTCTGTTTCGTATTATTATGATACTGTCAAGTCTCAGAGCCAGCCAAAAATTCCAACCCACCTTTTTGTCTAACTTTTAGGGGATGCCAAATTTCACTGGAAAAACATAGTTTTTACAAACAATACTAAAATATCACTGGAACATCACACAAGAGCCTTGACACTTGTTGACATAATCAATAATGTTAAAATAAATAATCTTTACAATCAAAATCAATTCAGAGCCCCTGCATTCCAATCTAATCTTAAAACAATTGCCACAATTTAAAAATATGTGGAGGTTCAATGCCAGTTATAAAACGTGTTTGACTGCAATATTGTTTCCAAATCAAAGTGCCCATCATAGAACCTCTCTCTATATTCCTCTAGTTCCCACAGCTTCCTCCACTCCATATATCCTTCACGTATCAATGTGTCAAACTGTGACTTTATTGGCATGGAATTGGGGTTGTTTTGTAACTAGAAAGCAATAATTGCTACCAAATAAATACAATCATTCTTCCCTGCAGCATGTTCACTTCGTTGGTCAATTGAAGCAAAAAAATACTTCAGTTGATATCTTCATTTGTCCATCTCTACTAACTAGTACTTTATGTTCCCAACTACTAATGGTAAAGTTGCCATCTCCAAATTCTAAACACCCAGACATGTTCAGAGCTACACTGGAATCAATCTCATTGACTTGCAATAGATAAACAGATATTGATATCAATATCTACCAGATATTGAAAGAGATAGTTAAACAAAAATGAAGCAACAAACAACAGGGTTCTATCAGTTTCTAAATTGACGTTGAACTAAATTCAATATTTGAAAATAATCCATATCTAGAAACATCAAATTGTAATCAAAAGTATTCAATCCAAACAAAATATCTCAAACTCTCATGAGTCGTGCCAAACTAAGTAACATACATCCAAACTTGTTTGTAGCACCAAATGAAGAGATCAAAAATGCCAAAAACAGTACAAGCACCCATCAGTATTACATTAGTACTTTTCTCTATGGTATAAATAATGTGACATAGTTATAAGGGAAGAAAACATCAAGAGACAAGTTTTATATCACTAGGTAAGGCCACATGGTGAAGCCTGATTAAAAGGAACCCAAGTCACCAATCATCTCCACTGGATAAAAAAATAAACATAAATTCATAAAAACAAACAAAATGTTTGATATGTTTTTACTTAAAAATGTGAAGATCCCAAATTGTAATCACAAGCACTCAGGCCAAACACATTACCATACTTGATACACAATCGTTGATTGTAGCACCAAAATAATGCAATCAAATATGCCAAAAATAGTACATTCATGCATCAGTATTGCACCAGAACCTTTCCTATATTAAATTTATGTATTGTGCAGAGTGATTTGGTTGGGAGTAGAAAAAAAAAATAAGAGACAGGAATCTGTACCATTGCTTGGGGGGGTAGCTGTGTAGGAAACATTTATTGTCTACGATCAAAATCAATATTATCTTCACCCTCTTCTTTGCAATCCTTATTCAACAATGGTCTCCCCTCTCTCGTGCTACTCTGAAACTTACCTTTCTTATTTTCCATGAAAGAAGATTATGCATGGAAGTTTGTTGCAAAGGGTGATCAAAGTCTAAAGAAGATGGATCCTCAATCAACTTTAGAATTAGTTCCAGACTCGATATACTAGTCATCATCCAATTGTTATCAACTACTTTTTCTACAGAGTCTAGATGAAGGATACCTTCAATGACAAGATTAGCTGCAACCAAAGTTCCTTAACTTAAGGACTTCTTAAATCTATAGCAAATCCTGTAATCAGATCCACCCTCTTCACATTCATCAGCAGAAGCCAAGTCAAATGACTTAGCAAATTCACATTCCTCACTCCTTGAAGACATTTTTTCATCACTTAACAAGAAGGTTAACAAGTATTCCATTTAGAAAATACCCTTAAATCACCTACTTTGCACTATTTTTCTTCATGAAAAAAATTGATGATGTATTTTGAGCCTTCTAATGGTGAATTGCTCGTTGATTTCAGTGTTTGGTATGTGAACTCTAAACTGTTGATTCAACCATTGGTCAAACTGAGCATAAAATCCCATGACAAAAACATTGATTTTATTAAAGGAAAAATCAAACTTCAGGGAAGAATTTGTTTCTGCAATTTCATAAGGGAATAAGGGAATAATATGTATCCTCCTTCTAGTAACTACATTTTGCATTCAAATATTTTCAAAATGATTTTTGTAGATATATTTTATGATGATTCATCTTTAAATTCAAGATATTTTCACATAGTTTTTTGCATGTTTTCAATGACAGTGTAAAGAGGTTTACTTATATGACTTCAACAACAATATCACTTGAAATAATATATTTTATGTGATGATGAATAAAGAATCTTTGATGTTTCAAATTAATCTAGTGAGGGCACAATTTGAATTGTCGTCTTTTCCACCCATAACAGAATCAAATGGAGGAGCCTTAGAATAACTCCGATCAACCCACACAACATGATGATCACCTCCATCCTTTGTAGTTCTCACACATAGAAGCAATAAGTTACAAGCAAAGAGCAGTGCCACCTCAGTATGCAGATTCATGAGATCTCGAGGAGACCCCCGACCTCCAGTACCCATGAGACCCTTGCAATAGTGTCTCTGTCTAGGCCCCTTTTACAATCACATAAGACACCCTCCTTCCCATTGATCCATGTCTCTGCAAAGACAATCCTTGCTGTGCAAGTTTATGCTAGTCATAAGACAGATATGTGTTTAGTGTTTAGACAGGCATCGTGAATATACATTATTTTTTGGCTGTGCACATCCAAATAGTGTAGGGGACAATTGGAGTATATTTTATTTTGATGTTTGTAGATGATGTGGCCCTTATATTCTCATCCCCAGACAAATTTCAAAGGAAGCTCGATGCACTAGCCCTTTTTTGTGATCTTCATCAGTTGACATTCAACCTAGGTAAAAACCAAAGTCATCATCTTCAACGTGTTGAAGAAAATCCTCCTTGATCACCATATCTTTCTCAAAGGAGATGAGATCAAGATCAACAACTCATATACTTATCTAGGGATACTATTCAAAGGACCTTTCTTTTGTTTGCAACATGCACTTTAGCCCTGGCATTCTCCAACATTCTCCAAAATCTCCTAAAGGAAAAACTGTTACTAGCTTCTTCTCAAGAAAATTGAAATAAAATTTCTTCATATTATTTGTCCTCGATATACCTTTGATTCTAAAAATAAGGAAAACTAATATGTACACCTCAAAAAACACGAAGATAACGATATGTTTTCTTTGTCTTCAACAACTCCCCGAGATACGATCAAAACAATCAATTTTGGACCCAAATTACAAGCAAGTAATAGCCCAAAATCATTAAAGCCTAAAGTAAAGCTAGAATTATGATAACGTGTATTTACCAGAGGTGAGCTCTTCTGATTCTTAGTAGTTGAGAAGCTCGCACATAGTCAGCATAGAGCATATCGAGACAAAATGTTTCTTCATATTCACTACCATCAATACACCTTCCACACTCATCACAACGTGCAATACAAAATGTAAAATCCTGACATTAATTGTCTAGTATTTTTTCTTTTGGAAAATTTCATTGGTGCAGTTTTAAACAAGCCTTGCATTCCCACATCTAGGGAAAGCTTCAATATCAATTGTACTGTCATCATTCTATGAAAGTGAATAATAGCAACCATTAGGATAAAAGCATAGTTTTACTGAATGAGACTTCTGTTGTAAACCACCATCCAAAAGGTAATTCAACTTCTCAAGGTGCTCCCTTCTTATCCCTAAAAGACCACTAATTCTCAACTGCTTCAATCTGTGCATGCTGCATTCTTTGTGTGCTTTGAAATTTTTTACAGTTCCATCGGCAGTCAACCTTGTGCAGCCTGAAAAACATAACTGCAAAGCCCAAAAACAAGTGCACCACATATAGTCAAGGGCAGAGTGGGAGGTACCAAAAGAAAATTATATTTCACACAAAATTTTTGAATTAACGAGCTTAACTTGAGAAAGTGTAAGATAACAATATAATTGCATGACAAAAACCTAAAACACTTGATAACAAAAATAAAATTCCACAACACAATATGGTTTTGAAAAGAATGGAAAAAATGAAAACAACCTACAAGCAGTACCTTCCATGCAACATCATTTTCACATAAATGCATTACCTTCCCATGTTTCCAGATATCTAATGAAAATTAAGACATGACAGGCAAGTTGAGGAGTAGCCACCAGTGTGTGCAATAATAGAAGACAAATCAAGAAAAGAGAGAAATTTCAAACACATAAGAACATGGAATACCAAATGGAAGAGTTGCACCAGTGCCTCCCTTGAAGGTTTCAACATTTTGGGGAAAATTCTACCTACAGATCGAAGATTTCCTGATAGGCAGAAACGAGTTTGAGTTTTCTGATTCAGACTCTAAATCTGACAGTGGCCGCCTAAGTGAAGAATCTTCAGACGAGGAAGAAACACCCTGTAACATAGAAATAAACTCTTTAGATGAACAAACTGGAAATTCAAACGGAAAATGTGAAAACGCAGATAGTGAAGAAGTGGAGGTGCTGCAGGCTAAAGATAAGAATATACCCAGGGACCTGGCACCCTTATAAGACCTCTTTGACTTTGATGATGTAGCAAAAAAGCCCACTATAGAGCACGCAGACTCTGATGTGGAAGAATGCAACATAGGCACTGAAGACAAACCCAAAATGATTAAAATGGCTAAGTCTCTACCTGCAGACATGAAGAAAAAATGCATTGACCTTTTCAAGGAATTCATTGATGTGTTTGCTTGGAGTTATGAGGAATTAAAGGCCTATGAAAAAAATATCATACAGCATAAGATACCCTTGAAAGAAAATTAGAAGCCCTTTAGGCAAAAAATTCGCAGAATCAATCCCAAACAATTGCTTGCAGTAGAGAAGGAGATCAAGAAGATGTATGAAGCAGGTATAATTGTGCCTGTAAGATTTTCTGATTGGGTTTCAAATCTAGTGGCTGTGAGGAAGAAAAAAGGCGAGATCAGATTGTGTATTGACTTTAGAAATCTTAACAGAGCCTCACTCAAGGACAATTACCCTTTGCCAAAAATGGAACATATTCTTCAGAAGGTAGTAGGCTCTAAAAGGATCTCCCTACTAGATGGTTTTTCAGGTTACAACCAAGTCTTAGTAATCCCAGAAGATCAACTCAAAACAACCTTTACCACTCCATGGGGTACCTTCATGTATGTAAAGATCCCTTTCAGATTGATGAACGCTGGAGAAACCTTCCAAAGAGTGATGGACATAGCTTTTTCAGATGAGATAGGGAACTTCATTGTTATTTACTTAGATGACATAACAGTCTTCTCCAAGACTGAAGAAGAACATCTAAAACATCTGAGAAAAGTGTTTGAAAAGTGTAGAAGGTTTGGCTTGTCACTGAATCCTAAAAAGACTGTCTTAGGGCTACAGGAAGGAAAACTTCTTGGCCACATTATATCCGAAAAGGGAATTAGGATAGACCCACAGAGAGTTGAGGGAATACTATAGATCACACACCCAAGAAACATCAAGGAATTACAGTCCTTCATTGGGAAGATTAACTTCCTTAGGAGGTTTATTCCAAATCTGGCTGAACACCTTAGGAACATGACTAACATGCTGAAGAAAGGTGAAGGGGTTAAATGGACTATTGGAGCTAAACAATCTTTTGAATCAGTAAAACTTGCACTCACCCAAGCTCCTGTTCTGATTAGCCCTGATTTCTCTAAATATTTCCTGATCTTTTCGTTTGCCTCTGAGCATACAGTGGCTGCAGTCTTGCTGCAGAAAAACACAGAGGGAATGGAGCAGCCGATTGCCTTTTTCAGCAAAGCACTCAGAGATGCACCCTTGAAATACAAAATCATGGAGAAACAGGCCTATGCTCTGATTAAGTCCTTGAAAGACTTCAGGGTGTACATACTGCATTCCCACACTATAGCTTATGTGCCCAACATCATAGTCAAAGATATACTTTCCCAAGACCCAGATGGGAAAAGGGGCAAATGGATAGCAGTGATCCTAGATTACGACCTTGAGATAAAACCCACCAAACTGATTAAAGGTCAGGGCTTAGCTAAATTAATGGCTGAATCAAAATTACAAGCCCTAGACATTAACATGATAAATACCTTGGATGAGCAACAAGAATTTCCTGATCCCACTGTTGAGGAAAAATTTCAGAGCTCTCCTTGGTATTCTGACATTCTGTATGTGCTTACACACCTCAATGCCCCACCGGAACTATCAAAGACCAAGGCCAGATTCTTAAAGGTAAAAGACAAAAACTACTGCATTTTGAATGAAAAATTATACTTGAAAAATCCTAATGGCCTATTGCTTAAATGTTTTCCTGAAAGTGAGGCAGAGAGGATTAAACAAGAATTCCATGCTAGAGAATGTGGAGGCCACCTGAGTTGGAAAGCCACTCCAAACAAAATACTCAGAGCTGGCTACTATTGGCCCACACTCTTCAATGATGTCCATAAAATGATAGTTTCCTGCCACAAATGCCAGATTTTTGAAGGCAAAAGAAAACTCCTTCCCCTCCCTTTACAAACCATCACAGTTGAAGGTCCCTTTCTGCAATGGGGCCTATATTTCATAGGGGAGATTCACCCTGCTTCCTCTGCACAACACAAATGGATCCTAACAGCCACAGACTACTTCACTAAGTGGATAGAGACCATACCCACTAGGAATGCCACAGATTCAGTCATCATTAGTTTCCTAGAAGGTCACATCCTCTCTCAGTTTGGCTGCCCAAGGAAAATAATCACTAATAATGCTACTGCTTTCGGATCCAAAAATATGGTTGATTTTTTTCACAGGTACCAAATATCACTTGGTCATTCAACTGCCTATTACCCTCAAGGTAATGGATTAGCTGAATCATCAAACAAGAGCCTGGTGATCATCATAAAGAAGCTGTTGGAAGAAAACAAAAAATCATGGCATAACAAGCTAGTACATGCTTTGTGGGCTGACGGGCTTACAACATAGAAATCCATTGGCATGTCGCCTTTTCAGCTGGTCTATGGTACAAAAGTAGTATTCCCTACCAGCCTTGGGATACCAGTGATCAAGCTGGTCCAGGAGATCCAAACAGAAGAAGATAGTATGGTGAGGAGAATAAACCAAACAATCCATCTTCAGCAAACAAGGGAAGAGGTCTACAACAGAGCAGTGAAAGTTTAGGAGAATATAAGGAAATTGTTTGACAAAAGAACCAAAGCCGCTGATTTCAAAGTTGGAGATAAGGTTTTGAAGTGGGATTCAAGAAGAGAGGATAAAGGAAAGCACAGCAAGTTTGATAGTTTGTGGCAAGGTCCATACATCATCCAGGCCACTGTGGGTCCAAATTCTTTCTTCTTACAAGAATCAGATGGCACTGAGCTGTTTGGGGGTCCTGTCAATGGCAGGATGCTCAAAAATTACTTCTGCTAGTTTACAATTTCCAGTCTCCATTTCCATTGTACGTACCATTGCAGTTTTTATTTTCAAAGAAAAAGGAGAAATGTTTCAAAAAACAGAGGAACAGGAGAGGTTCAGACATGCTTAAAACATGAACCTCTGGTGTGCGAAAGATTGGCTCTAATAAGCTCAAAACCTGAGCCAAAGAAAGTAAAACAGCTGGTCCTGACATGCCCAAAATCTGGACCAGCACAGAAAAAGAAGAATCAGCTCTAACATGCCCAAAACCAGAGCTGAAATGAAGAAAAATAAGTGACTCTAACATGCTCAAAATTTGAGTCACAAAAAGAAAAGAAGGATACTTCAAGTTTCAGATCCCAAGCCTTCACAGTTTCGTTTTCAGTTTTCTGCAAATTTCGTCCATGTGCAACTGTCTTTATGCCTTGGATCCACAGTAAGTCAGACAGTCTAATCCTGGCTTGATTGTTTTTCAATTTCTGTCATAGAATATAGAGAAGAAATTTGCTGGACAGTTTAATCCCAGCAGATATTAGATTAGGTAGAGAAACATGTGAGACCAACAGTCTAATCTGGTCTCATGGAGCAATAAGGGTAGAATTAGAATAGGTTTATTTTTTGTTTGCAAAAATAAAAGATGTAAAGGGTCTGCTAGCTCAAATGCACCCTGGAAGAAGAAAAAATGCTAGGACTGTAGTGTGGGTAGGTAGTTTGTTGGAGAAAGTTTTTCTGCTGATGTAATGATTTCATATTGTGGCAGTTGATCAAAGAAAGAAAGGGATGTGCCAAGCAGCAGGCCACTGGCCTACTCCAAAGATCATTTTTGGATTCTTGCCTCCTTCAAGAAGAAGCCATCCCCATGTGCAGCCACTGTTAGCCCCCCTATGAAATTCTTGACAAGCAAGCAGGGGGCTAGATTGTTTTGGAGCCTTCAAGGAATGCATTTTCCCGAAAAATCATCATCCTTGAAGCCTCCCATGCTTCGCCTTATTAAAATTCCCTCTGCTGATTCCCATCTCAAAGAGCCTATATTACCCCTCATACCCCTACAAAATACCACAATTTACCCCCTTTTCCCTTGGTCAAAGTTCCCTTTCTTCCCTTTATTTCCACCACTAACCTCTTAAATCTTCCCGAAATCCCCTTTAGATTTCACCATCACCCTTTTTTTCCTCAGATTCCCCTTCCATCTCCCTATCGTTACCCTCCTTGGGCTTTAAAATGCATTAAAAAATGGATAAAATTGATATATTCCGCATATCAGGCCTAGCCCTCTTCGGCATAAGCCCCCGCACCTTTTTCCTCCATGTAACCCGGCTCTGGAACCATCCGCCTGCCGAAAAGCGCTTATCTCAAATCCATATCGGGCGCAAGGTCAGCCGTTGATCTTGTTTGATCAGACGGTGATCGCTAACCCCGAAACCCTCCGTGTTTCCCCCGTTCATTTTCCAGATCGCGCCATCGCCGTTCATTTGCCCATCAGATCGACTGTTCGGAGCCTATTCACCCAGTGGACCCCGCCGCGCACTATTCACAAACCACCAGTTTCTATCGCACCGCCTTTGGGCGGAGGGCGGTTTTCCCCGATTGGCCAGCGATTCCATACATTTCTTGACACGTGGCTCCTGTATGGTTCCAAAACCGCTTGCCCATCGTGCGTTAACGTTCGACATGGGTTGCGCGGCGATATTCACGTTAGCCGTCAGATCTGCCCTCGCTCATCCAATGGTCATCGCTCAACGAAGCTGTGCGTTGTTTAGTCCGTGGGTCTGTACCCCTGGCCCATGTTCATTTTCCCTCTGGTGTGTTGCCCACTATCAATCTCCGCCGAGATCGAACGGTCCTGATTCATTCCTCTGCGGTTGACTATTCCACTGTCAACCAGTTCCGCCACGTCACTTCCATGTGTCCACCGTACGGTCTCCCTCTCGTCGTGCATATTCATTCAAAGGTCGGAGATTCAAAGGTTTTTCGTTCATTTTTCCTCCGCGCCACCTTCCGACTGTAGTCTTCATCGTTTCCACCACACTGCAGGTCATTCACGATAGTTTCGCCATCAAACCAGTCCGCATCATCAGTCTAGCCACCTCGTTGCATTCACTACCCCCATTATTTTCTTAACATGTTTTCATATTTTGTAGGGTTTCAAAGAGGCAGAAAACCACCATGGTGAACATGTAATTTTTTAATGGCGTGTTGCGCAGACAGAGAGTTAAATTTGGAAGCTGGTACTACAGGGAATGTCAAGGAAGGTGGTGGAGGTATAAATTCCATTAAAGGACAAAGTGTGAAACTTCGCAGACCTTTTTCCGACGCCATAAAAGCCCAGATCTTTCAGAAATCGAGATATTTATGAAGCCGTGGAGAAAAACCATCTCAAGATCAAGGATTCGAGCATTGGAATTGAGTGTTTTAAGTTTAATACAGCAGCTTAGAGGCAAAGCACCAGATCAATGATCCCACAGACCAAGAAAAGGTACAACACGTAGAAATCAATGCATATCAGGGGTTTATACAGCAACAGAACGTTTTTCCCTCCATGAAGGACAGAGCGCCCATGCAGTATTCAAATCTATGCCGTGTTCTAGAGAGATTTCCTACCCTGAAACAACCCTAGTACTATCAGAGCATTTACTTCATCAGTATGGAAGATTTCTTTATCATTTCTTTTCCTGTTGTTTATTCACCAATAGCACCACACAGTACTGCAGTCAGAACACTTGGGAGTCATATCAGAATAATCCCCAGTCTGAAGAAGATCATTCGTTCACCCAAAGAACGCCAGAGATTAATGCAGAGGATATATACAGAATGGGCTTTGGCCCTCTTTCTTTTCAGAAGTTTAATATTGCATTTAGTTCTCCACCTACCTCCTCTGCTCCTCCAGAGCTATAAATTCATGGAGAACTCATTGTAATGGTTGTTGATTAGTTATCAGAGAACTGCAAGTATTTTATTTGAGACACTGTCTCTGTGTAAAGATTGTAAGATAGGTTGAAGGATATGTTTTCAGACTGAGTATTCAGCTATTGGCAATATTGTACTTGATTGGTATTGTTACTTAATATGACAAGCACATTTATTTGGATCCTGATCTGAAGCAGCGGTGATGTTTTCCTATCTCTGTGTTTACATTCATTTCATTTTGTTTCTACTGGCTTGCATCAGAAGTTTGGCATAGGATTTATCCTTGTTAGGTACCCTATGTTGCTGCTCTCCTTGCCTTTTATGTTTATCTTCTGAAAGTATTATATAAGGAATGTTTTCAGTTGGTTTAACCAGTGTAGTGGCTGTTATTTCCTGCTCTCTGATGTATGAATTAAATGAATTCAATTCTTAGATGTTTCTTGTTATAGATTTAGTTGGAAGATTTGGGAACACTGGGGATTAGAGTTAGCCCTGTCCACTAGGATCCTTGTACGACCTGCTGATCTGTAATTTTGTGCTCTAAAATCTGTGTTATCTCCTCCCTCCTACTTTCCATATCACATAATCATCTTGAAAGATCCTAAGTTTCAGATGACTAGACCAATTGAAAAGCCTGCCTATTGAGTAGCAAGCAAATCCTTTCCTGACTCCATTGCCCAATGGTTTTGAATATTTCCTTGAATATTTCACCTATGCCTTATCCCTCTTTCCTCATACTGATCTTACATCGAATCCTTCATTCCTGATAACCAGCAACCAAAGAAAACAAATAAAACAAACAAACCATGCGCCTATAGCTAGCCTAAAATCATAGCATCTGAGCTTCATAGATATAAACCTTTGCTCAAACTAGAGAGATCCCTCTCTGGACCTGGGAGGGTTAGATCCTGAGGTCTGAAAGTGGTTTTGATGTTGTCTCATCTTTTGGTCTTGCCAATCTGGCCAAAACATGGGAACCCCAACATAATGGCGACTCCACTGGGGAACTGAGTGCATTACACTTTAAACATCCTTAAGCATTCAAAACACCTACAATCTCTGGTTAGGTTGGCAGTTAAAAACTCCTATTCTCACATCGACCTCTATACCATTTGTTGTGTTTTCCCATACTCTTGGACAGAGTCTGGAAAGGGCCAGGTAGCCTCCGGATCTCGCACTCTTTTAGAGGTGACATATCTGGTAAATGCCCTCCCAGTCAATCTATGGTTAGAGTTGTTGTGTTTTGAAGATATCCTTAAAAAGGGACATCTCAAGAGCACTGTGGTGGACAGTGTACCCTCCAAAAATCTTCCTAAACCCTCCACCTG
The DNA here is from genome assembly GCA_034641835.2 of Pinus albicaulis. Taxonomy (NCBI): domain Eukaryota; kingdom Viridiplantae; phylum Streptophyta; class Pinopsida; order Pinales; family Pinaceae; genus Pinus; species Pinus albicaulis. The sequence continues at coordinate 958,054,999 of CM076575.1, forward strand.
GCGACTCCATAGTTCCTTAAACACTCAAAGACTCCACTAGTGATCAGTAGGCCTGCTGATTATCTTGGTTCACATTAGACTCCACTGGGAGACCAGCCTCCTTAACAACATCAACCAGAGTAGAAGTAACAAGTAGGGTTAAGCTGCTTGGTCAGAAAACAACATTCTGGCTTCTAGGACCATTCATACAAGAGCTTACCCTGATCCAAACCCACCTGAAATAGTTGACAATCCTGAGGACATCCTCAAGGGAGCTCAGACACCTAAAATACCAACCATTTCCCAGCACATCTATAGAGATAATTCTGCACTAGAAGATCTTACAGCTCTATCACATTTTCACCTTGACCTAGACCTACCTAACAGCTTATCTAGAACTAGGTCATTTAGTAGCTTAGATCAGCCAGACCCTGAGCTTCCTGATTCACCACAGCAAGGTGTTAGACACCTTGGGAATAGACAGACCCCTCCATTTACACCTCTTGATTTACATTTCATACAAAAATTTTGGCTCAGTCACCCTAGGTCTGCTCATCAGTTCTCTGCTGGTCATAACATCCCTGTCATCCATATACCTGCTGCCCAAGCCCCTCTAGCTCATCAAAACATCATCATGGCAGCCTGGTATGCGCCTCTGGTTTTACCTCAGCCTCTAGTACCCTTACCAAATGATTATCAGTCTAAGATTCCACACTTCACTGCGAAAGAGTCCATCACAGCCCAACAACATGTAGATAAAATGGAAGATTCTTTTGACTACATGGAAATTGATGATGATACAGTCAAAATGAGAATCTTTGCCCAAATCTTAGGGGGTGATGTGAAGAAATGGTTTAAAGGCCTACCTCCAGGTAGCATCAACGATCTCCCGGGCTTATATCAGACTTTCATAAACAAATGGGAAACTAGGGCAAACCCTTTCCAACTCCTGGCAGAATACATGACCCTTAAAAAAAACGTAGGAGAGAGTGTCGACGATTACTCAACAAGGTTCAACAACATTTATAATGCTCTCCCTCCACATATGAAACCTCCACAAGGTATGGCCCTAGCAAAATACCCTGAAGGATTTGATGCTGACATGGCCTATGATCTTAGGGATAAAGAATACAACACTTTGGAGGACATGCAGAAAGGGGAAGTGAACATAGAGGCAAACCTGATTGAGAAAAGGGCAAGGCTGAGATCTGAGAGGAGGGTAACATATAAGGATGACAATGTAGCTTCCACATATGACCCAAATTATGATAAATTGTCCAAAAATGTGGAATGGTTACAGCAAATGATGGAAAAAATGGTTGTCACAGTCAGCAACCAAAATAGAAATCAAAACCAAAACCAGAACCAAAACTTTAGAAGGAACAATAACACTCCCAACAGACAAAAGGAATCAGATCAACAAGTTATTCCCCCATTCCAAAACTTTCTTGAAGAGGATGAAGGATTCATAGAGGAGTCATAGAGGAGTCTGAGGGAAACACAATAAACATGTTTGAAACAGAGGATTCAATCCATAATTGTTACTTAGAAGAAGATCAGCCCTCACCCTCTGGTTGGGAAGAGGAGTGGTTAGAATCTGAAGATTACATATTAGGATTTGAAAATTCCATGATGCAGGTTAGAGAAAAATATGAACACAAAAGCAAGAAAAGTCAAGACAATTCCAAAGCCAAGACTTTTGAGGTCACCATTAAGAAAAGGCCCAAGAAATATTCTAAAGGGACTGCTAAAATTACTAAGTCAGCAGCTGAGAGTTCTGGTAAGTACAAAGAAAAAGACAACCAAAACACTAGGAAACAAAGCCAACCCACTAGCAGTACTAGCACGTCAGTTAGTACTCCTGATACAACAGTTCCTAACCCTGTACATAATGAGAATCAGCAAACTGATTCAGCCACTAAGGTAGTGGCAAACAAAATAGAGTTGAACATTCCAAAGAGTCAGTCCACTTTCAATTTGGAGAGTGAGATTGCAAAAATTAAAATCTCTGTCCCACTCTCTGAGCTGGCCACTCAGGATGTATATAAAGGCCAAATTTTGAAAGCATTACATTTAGGTGAAAACAGTGACACTGTAAATCTGAGTGATGACCAGCCTGCTCTTCTGTTTGGTCCAAAAATAGAGGGAAAGTTTCAGGAAGGGGTATTTCCACCTTTCTATATCAGTCTCAACATTCATGACAAGATTCTTCATAATGCAATGCATGATTCTGGAGCATCTCACAACCTAATGCCTAAGGTAAAGGCTAGGCCTAGAGATAACCCGTCCTTACAAAGATTTATATTCATTCGACTCTAGCAGAGTAAAATTCCTGGGCCTGATCAAAGACTTGTGTGTGAGCTTAACCCAAATCCCAACTAAATGCATGGTCATGGATGTTGTGGTGGCAGATGTGCCACCCAAGTATGGCATGCTACTATCAAGATCACGGGGAGCTAAGTTGCAAGGCACAATGCAGATGGATGGCTCATATGCCACTATCCCTATATTTGGCCAACTTAGAAAACTGTATAGGGAGACACAGATGAAATTTCTAGATAGTAGCCCCGAAAAGCCTGAAAACTCTCCTTTATACTCTATACATACAGACCTGGATTCCTTTATCTTATGCAATGATGAATCTTTAGGGAATCCAGAATCTGAAGATGTGGATACCAGCAAAAGTACATAGGATGAAACAGAGCCAAAGGATTTTAACATAATGGCTACCCTAGACTCAGAGGACGAAGACATAGGAAACCTTGAGCAGTGCACTGAAATAATAACTCAAAGTGAACCAGAAGTGGAACACAAACAGCCAACCGGTCACCTCTCTAACTTCCACACACATAACGAAGAAGAAAACCGCAACGAAACATGTAGGATATGTGGTGGAGACCTAATTCTAAGTGAACAAGAAACAGGGCATAAACAACCATCTGGCCAGATCCCCGAACCTCATACATTTCACGAAGAACAAAGCGATCCATAGCCTAGTACAGACCCTATGACACAACACAATGGCGAGCCCAGCTGTAAGGAAAGAGATGATAACGAAAACAAGGATGAATACCTGTGGGAAATGAATTTCGATGGGTCATGCACGAGAAGAACCGTTGGGGCAGGAGTGTGGATACATAACACATAGAGTGATCACGCAGAGAGCCATGCCTGCAACCTACACTTCAAATGTACGAACAATATTGCAGAATATGAGGCCCTGATCCTAGGCTTAAATCTGCTGAAAAAATTAGGAGCCCGTAGGATAACTGTGCGTGGAGACTCTGAGCTGATTATTAAATAGGTGAATGGTGAATACACAACGAAACATCCTAGGCTGAGAACATACAGGAATGACACTATGGATCTACTGAAAACGTTTGTCGAATACAAATTAGTGTTTGTTCCTAGGAGTCAAAATGTCATTGCAAATGGATTAGCTTGCTTAGCTAGTGCATATCATAAGACTCCCAGCGATCAGCAAATCATCATTCAGACCAAATTCAGACATGTTGTGCCAGACAACGAAAAATATTGGCAGGTTTTTGAAGGTGATAAACAGATCGAAGATTTCCTGATAGGCAGAAACGAGTTTGAGTTTTCTGATTCAGACTCTAAATTTGACAGTGGCTGCCTAAGTGAAGAATCTTCAGACGAGGAAGAAACACCCTGTAACATAGAAATAAACTCTTTAGATGAACAAACTGGAAATTCAAACGGAAAATGTGAAAACGCAGATAGTGAAGAAGTGGAGGTGCTGCAGGCCAAAGATAAGAATATACCCAGGGGCCTGGCACCCTTAGAAGACCTCTTTGACTTTGATGATGTAGCAAAAAATCCCACTATAGAGCATGCAGACTCTGATGTGGAAGAATGCAACATAGGCACTGAAGACAAACCCAAAATGATTAAACTAGCTAAGTCTCTACTTGCAAACATGAAGAAAAAATACATTGACCTTTTTGAGGAATTCATTGATGTGTTTGCTTGGAGTTATGAGGACTTAAAGGCCTATGACACAAATATCATACAACATAAGATACCCTTGAAAGAAAATCAGAAGCCCTTTAGGCAAAAAATTCACAGAATCAATCCCAAACAATTGCCTGCAGTAGAGAAGGAGATCAAGAAGATGTATGAAGCAGGTATAATTGTGCCTGTAAGGTTTTCTGATTGGGTTTCAAATCTAGTGGCTGTGAGGAAGAAAACATGCGAGATCAGATTGTGTATTGACTTTAGAAATCTTAATAGAGCCTCACTCAAGGACAATTACCCTTTGCCAAAAATGGAACACATTCTTCAGAAGGTAGTAGGCTCTAAAAGGATCTCTCTACTAGATGGTTTTTCAGGTTACAACCAAGTCTTAGTAATCCCATAAGATCAACTCAAAATAGCCTTTACCACTCCATGGGATACCTTCATGTATGTAAATATGCCTTTCGGATTGATGAACACTGGAGCAACCTTCCAAAGAGAGATGGACATATCTTTTTCAGATGAGATAGGGCACTTCATTGTTATTTACTTAGATGACATAACAGTCTTCTCCAAGACTGAAGAAGAACATCTAAAACATCTGAGAAAAGTGTTTGAAAAGTGTAGAAGGTTTGGCCTATCACTGAATCCTAAAAAGATTGTCTTCGGGCTACAGGAAGGAAAACTTCTTGGCCACATTATATCCGAAAAGGGAATCAGGATAGACCCACAGAGAGTTGAGGGAATACTACAGATCACACACCCAAGAAACATCAAGGAATTACAGTCCTTCATTGGGAAGATTAACTTTCTTAGGAGGTTTATTCCAAATCTGGCTGAACACCTTAGGAACATGACTAACACGCTGAAGAAAGGTGAAGGGGTTAAATGGACTGTTGGAGCTAAACAATCTTTTGAATCAATAAAACTTGCACTCACCCAAGCTCCTGTTCTGAATAGCCCTGATTTCTCTAAATATTTCCTGATCTTTTCATTTGCCTCTGAGCATACAGTGGCTACAGTCTTGCTGCAGAAAAACACAGAGGGAATGGAGAAGTCGATTGCCTTTTTCAGCAAAGCACTCAGAGATGCACCCTTGAAATACAAAATCATGGAGAAACAGGCCTATGCTCTGATTAAGGCCTTGAAAGAATTCAGGGTGTGCATATTGCATTCCCACACTATAGCTTATGTGCCCAACATCATAGTCAAAGATATATTGTCCCAAGACCCAGATGGGAAAAGGGGCAAATGGATAGCAGTGATCCTAGAATATGACCTTGAGATAAAACCCACAAAACTGATTAAAGGTCAGGGCTTAGCTAAATTAATGGCTGAATCAAACTTACAAGCCCTAGACATTAACATGATAAATACCTTGGATGAGCAACAAGAATTGCCTGATCCCACTGTTGAGGAAAAATTTCAGAGCTCTCCTTGGTATTCTGACATTCTGTATGTGCTTACACACCTCAATGTCCCACCGGAACTATCAAAGACCAAGGCCAGATTCTTAAAGCTAAAAGACAGAAACTACTGCATTTTGAATGAAAACTTATACTGGAAAAATCCTAATGGCCTATTGCTTAAATGTTTGCCTGAAAGTGAGGCAGAGAGGATTAAACAAGAATTCCATGCTGGAGAATGTGGAGGCCACTTGAGTTGGAAAGCCATTGCAAACAAAATACTCAGAGCTGGCTACTATTGGCCCACACTCTTCAATGATGTCCATAAAATGATAGTTGCCTGCCACAAATGCCAGATTTTTGAAGGAAAAAGAAAACTCCTTCCCCTCCCTTTACAACCCATCACAGTTGAAGGTCCCTTTCTGCAATGGGGCCTAGATTTCATAGGGGAGATTCACCCTGCTTCCTCTGCACAACACAAATGGATCCTAACAGCCACAGACTACTTCACTAAGTGGATAGAGGCCATACCCATTAGGAATGCCATAGATTCAGTCATCATTAGTTTCCTAGAAGGTCACATCCTCTCTCGGTTTGGCTGCCCAAGGAAAATAATCACTGATAATGCTACTGCTTTCGGATCCAAAAAGATGGTTGATTTTTGTCACACGTACCAAATAACACTTGTTCATTCAACTGCCTATTACCCTCAACGTAATGGATTAGCTGAATCATCAAACAAGAGCCTGGTGATCATCATCAAGAAGTTGTTGGAAGAAAACAAAAAATCATGGCATAACAAGCTAGTACATGCTTTGTGGGCTGATGGGCTTACAACAAAGAAATCCATTGGCATGTTGCCTTTTCAGGTGGTCTATGGTACAGAAGCAGTATTCCCTACCAGCCTTGGGATACAAGTGATCAAGCTGGTCCAGGAGATCCAAACAGAAGAAGATAGTATGGTGAGGAGAATAAACCAAACAATCCATCTTCAGCAAACAAGGGAAGAGGTCTACAACAGAGCAGTGAAATTTCAGGAGAATATAAAGAAATTTTTTGACAAAAGAACCAAAGCCGCTGATTTCAAAGTTGGAGATAAGGTTTTGAAGTGGGATTCGAGAAGAGAGGATAAAGGAAAGCACAGCAAGTTTGATAGTTTGTGGCAAGGTCCATACATCATCCAGGCCACTGTGGGTCCAAAAGCTTTCTTCTTACAAGAATCAGATGGCACTGAGCTGTTTGGGGGTCCTGTCAATGGCAGGATGCTCAAACATTACTTCTGCTAATTTACAATTTCCAGTCTCCATTTCCATTGTACATACCATTGCAATTTTTTTTTTCAAAGAAAAAGGAGAAATGTTTCAAAAAACAGAGGAACAGGAGAGGTTCAGACATGCTTAAAACGTGAACCTCTGGTGTGCGAAAGATTGGCTCTAATAAGCTCAAAACCTGAGCCAAAGAAAGTAAAACAGCTGGTCCTAACATGCCCAAAATCTGGACCAGCACAGAAAAAGAAGAATCAACTCTAACATGCCCAAAACCAGAGCTGAAATGAAGAAAAAGAAGTGACTCTAACATGTTCAAAATTTGAGTCACAAAAAGAAAAGAAGGATACTTCAAGTTTCAGATCCCAAGCCTTCACAATTTCGTTTTCAGTTTTCTGCAAATTTTGTCCATGTGCAACTGTCTTTATGCCTTGGATCCAAAGAAAGTCAGACAGTCTAATCCTGGCTTGACTGTTTTTCAATTTCTGTCGTGGAATATAGAGAAGAAATCTACTGGACAGTTTTATCCCAGGAGATATTAGATTTGGTAGAGAAACATGTGAGACCAACAGTCTAATCTGGTCTCATGGAGCAATAAGGGTAGAATTAGAATAGGTTTATTTTCTGTTTGAAAAAATAAAAGATGTGAAGGGTCTGCTAGCTCAAATGCACCCTGGAAGAAGAAAAAATGCTAGGATTGTAGTGTGGGTAGGTAGTTTGTTGGAGAAATTTTTTCTGCTGATGTAATGATTTCATATTGTGGCAACTGATCAAAGAAATAAAGGGATGTGCCAAGCAGCAGGCCACTGGCCTACTCCAAAGATCATTTTTGGATTCTTGCCTCCTTCAAGAAGAAGCCATCCCCATTTGGAGCCACTGTTAGCCCCCCTATGAAATTCTTGACAAGTAAGCAGGGGGCTAGATTGTTTTGGAGCCTTCAAGGAATGCATTTTCCCGAAAACTCATCATCCTTGAAGTCTCCCATGCTTCGCCTTATACAAATTCCCTCTGCTGATTCCCATCTCAAAGAGCCTATATTACCCCTCATACCCCTACAAAATACCACAATTTACCCCCTTTCCCTTGGTCAAAGTTCCCTTTCTTCCCTTTATTTCCACCACTAACCTCTTAAATCTTCCCGAAATCCCCTTTAGATTTCACCATCACCCTTTGTTTCCTCAGATTCCCCTTCCATCTCCCTATTGTTACCCTCCTTGGGCTTTAAAATGCATTAAAAAATTGATAAAATTGATATATTCCGCATATCAAGCCTAGCCCTCTTCGGCATAAGCCCTCGCACCTTTTTCCTCCATGTAACCCGGCTCCGAAACCATCCGCCTGCCGAAAAGCGCTTATCTCAAATCCATATCGGGCGCGAGGTCAGCCGTCGATCTTGTTTGATCAGACGGTGATTGCTAACCCCGAAACCCTTCGTGTTTCCCCCGTTCATTTCCCAGATCGCGCCATCACCATTCATTTTCCCATCAGATCGACGGTTCTGAGCCTATCCGCCCAATGGACCCCGCCGCGCACTATTCACAAACCACGAGTTTCTATCGCACTGCCTTTGGGCAGAGGGCAGTTTTCCCTGATCGGCCAGCGATTCCATACATTGCTCGACACGTGGCTCCTGTACGGTTCCAAAACCGCTTGCCCATCGTGCGTTAACGTTCGGCATGGGTTGCGCAGCAATATTCACGTCAGTCATCAGATCTGCCCTCGCTCATCCAACGGTCATCGCTCAACGAAGCTGCGCGCTGTTTAGTCTGTGGGTCCGTACCCCTAGCCCACGTTCATTTGCCCTCCGGTGTGTTGCCCACCGTCGATCTCCGCCGAGATCGGACGGTCCTGATTCATTCCTTCACGGTTGACTATTCCGCTGTCAACCGGTTCCACCACGTCACTTCCACGTGTCCACCGTACGGTCTCCCTCCCGTCGTGCATATTCATTCAAAGGTCGAAGATTCAAAGGTTTTTTGTTCATTTTTGCTCCGCGCCGCCTTCCGACTGTAGTCTTCATCGTTTCCACCACACTGCAGGTCATTCACGATAGTTTCACCATCAAACCAGTCCGCATCATCAGTCTAGCCACCTCGTTGCATCCACCACCCCCATTGTTTTCTTAACATGTTTTCGTATTTTTCAGGGTTTCAAAGAGGTGGAAAACTGCCATGGTGAACATGTACTTCTTTAATGGCGTTTTGCGCAGACAGAGAGTTAAATTTGGAAGCTGGTACTATAGGGAATGTCAAGGAAGGTGGCGGAGGTATAAATTCCATTAAAGGACAAAGTGTGAAACCTCGCAGACCTTTTTTCGGCGCCATCAAAGCCCAGATCTTGTAGAAATCGAGATATTTATGAAGCCGTGGAGAAAAACCAGCTCAAGATCAAGGATTCCAGCATTGGAATTGAGTGTTTTAAGTTTAATACAGTAGCTTAGAGGCAAAGCACCATATAAATGATCCCATAGACCAAGCAAAGGTACAACACATAGAAATCAATGCATATCAGGGGTTTATACAGCAGCAGAACGTTTTTCCCTCCATGAAGGACAGAGTGCCCATGCAGTATTCAAATCTATGCCGTGTTCTGGAGAGATTTCCTACCCTGAAACAACCCTAGTACTATCAGAGCATTTACTTCATCAGTATGGCATATTTCTTTATCATTTCTTTTCCTGTTGTTTATTCACCAATAGCACCACACAGTACTGCAGTCAGAACACTTGGGAGTCATATCAGAATAATCCCCAATCTGAAGAAGATCATTCGTTCACCCAAAGAACGCCAGAGATCAATGCACATGATCTATACAGAATGGGATTTGGCCCTCTTTCTTTTCAGAAGTTTAATACTGCATTTATTTCTCCACCTACCTCCTCTGCTCCTCCGGAGCTATAAATTCATGGAGAACTCATTGTAATGGTTGTTGATCAGTTATCAGAGAACTGCAAGCATTTTCTTTGAGACACAGTCTCTGTGTAAAGATTGTAAGATAGGTTGAAGGATATGTTTTCAGACTGAGTATTCAGCTATTGGAAATATTGTACTTGATTGGTATTGTTAATTAATATGACAAGCACATTTCTTTGGATCCTGATCTGAAGCAGCGGTGATGTTTTCCTATCTCTGTGTTTACATTCATTTCATTTCGTTTCTACTGGCTTGCATCAGAAGTTTGGCATAGGATTTACCCTTGTTAGGTACCCTATGTTGCTGCTCTCCTTGCCTTTTATGTTTATCTTCTGAAAGTATTATCTAAGGAATTTTTTCAGTTGGTTTAACCAGTGTAGTGGATGTTATTGCCTGCTCTCTGATGTATGAATTAAATGAATTCAATTCTTAGATGTTTCTTGTTATAGATTTAGTTGGAAGATTTGGGAACACTGGGGATTAGAGTTAGCCCTGTCCACTAGGATCCTTGTACGACCTGCTGATCTGTAATTTTGTGCTCTAAAATCTGTGTTATCTCCTCCCTCCTACTTTCCATATCACATAATCATCTTGAAATATCCTAAGTTTCAGATGACTAGCCCAATTGAAAAGCCTGCCTATTGAGTAGCAAGAAAATCCTTTCCTGACTCCATTGCCCAATGGTTTTGAATATTTCCTGGAATATTTCACCTCTGGCTTATCCCTCTTTGCTCATACTAATCTTACATCGAATCCTTCATTCCTGATAACCAGCAACCAAAGCAAACAAATCAAACGAACAAACCCTGCGCCTATAGCTAGCCTAAAATCATAGCATCTGAGCTTCATAGATATAAACCTTTGCTCAAACTAGAGAGATCCCTCTCTGGACCCGGGAGGGCTAGATCCTAAGGTCTGAAAGTGGTTCTGATGTTGTCTCATATTTTGTTCTTGCCAATCTGGCCAAAACCTGGGAACCCCAACACATGGTTTGACACAAATTTTCTAATTTGAAATATTCTAATATGTTTTCTTGCAGGTATTGGCTACCACTTAAAGTAGTACATAATCTTGTTATAGCAACATTTTCGTTAGGATTCTCTAAAAAAGGATATTACTTCTACATTGTTTCAGTAAAATGTCCACCTTTTTTATACAATTTTTTATGAATCTAAAATATCTTCAATTTGTTCTCCATGTATCGAGACTTTCTTGCAAAAGTGGTCTACTAAACATTTTAATCTATTTTGAAAATCGGCTTTTAAATTACTTGGGAATTGACATTTGTTACAATATTTAAGGTATACCACACACATGGCCTCCAATAATTTATCTCGAGGAAATCGTTCTCTTATCTTTGATGATAGTGAGCATGAAATTTCTATCAAATTCTCTCTCACTAAAATCACAATATTATCAAATTGGTTTCTTGACACGAGGCAATATTTGGTTATTTGTCCCATCTTACTAATATAATGAAAGGGAACCATATACCCACGCAATTCGATACATAGTAGCCCTTTTTCATCAAACATCAAAAAATTGTAGTATTTTCTATATTGATGATCTTAGTCCAACTTGTAAACTCTGGACCAGTAAAAGAGTCCAACATCATATACAAATTAACCAATGCAAGGCATGTTGACTTTCTCGCATTTGTGCATTCAGAAATATACATTGTGTGATTCTGAGACATTTTCACGAGGACATTCATTTCATGTAGCATAGGAAGAATTCCATCCAATGTCAATATTGTCTCTATATCAGTTAGTCGAAAAAGAAGATCTTGAGCTTTGTCTAAATTGTAGCGATTTTCATACATCAACCCTACCAAATATTTGAACTCACTAAATAGTCTTTGAATTGGTCCATTTAATGAGATCCATCTTGTATCAACATCTTTTAGTATTTTTTTTCCATCTATAACACTATCTACAAATTGTTGAAACTCTAGTTTTGCATGAGTCTCACGTACAAGGTCTTCAACTTTTGAAACTGATGGAAACTTGGTTACTATTTTAAATGCAAGATTCATACTATGATCCATACAATGAATATTAATCATATATGGTGAAGCTGATAGTTGTAGTCTAACACAAGGGCCATTCCTTTGTCCTTTCATTACCAATTCTCCATCTGCTCCAACACATACCAAATTTTTTGCAATCATTAAATGATCCATACCACTTTCCTTCAAACTATTAAGAACAAGTTCATAAATATTTCCAGCTATAGAAGTCTCTCTCATATTTCTAATCCCAAATAGATAGGAATTCCTAATATGGTCATTAACCATATAAATCCTCATGCAGATCCATGAAGTATTATCTATAGTCGTAACCTCATCCAAATACAATGCCAAAAACCTAGCATTTGCAATCTCCTGTTTCAAATCATCATTTTATATTTGAGCTAGATATCTTGCCCATTCCCAACCACTAGTTACAGACCAATGAGAAGATGAAAATTTTGGCACATGAAGAAAAGACAAAAAGTTCATGTGATTCGGATAATATGTCATAGGACGACCTTCACATAAGATGTGAAATACAATGCTCAATTATATCGTCTTGGATAAAAAACTTCTTTCCATCGTCTTTTCAAAAAGAGATATGATGGTTCCTCCACTTGCCTCAAGTTTCCTCTTACCTATTAAATATTTTTTTTTTTATTTCACACATTGGATATGTTGAAATTCCTCAAAAGATTTCCATCTGACAACAAATTTCTCTTTACCATTTACAATTTTCTTTTCATACACCTTTCCTACATGCTTTTGTATTGTATCTAGATTCATCTGGAATTTCACTACCTTGCAACTTTTCCAACTACACGCAATACATCTAACTTCTCGTAAAACCCCATTCACACTTGTAGGAGGTATTTCTTCAATAAATGGAAAAATTGAGACCCAATCATCTTGGAATTGTCTCCCTACAGTCCACTGGTCTTTTTTCCTTTTTCGTGAATTGTTTGTGTCACTATCCAAAGAAAAATATTTAACATTTTCATCACTAATTTCTGTTGAAACTGCATTTATCACACCTTGATCACTTGAGGAACCTATTCTTTCATCCACCATATGGATATCAGATGCATTTTCACAAGAGTTAACATCCCTCTCAGTAATAGATTATTCAAAGGAGCTTCAAGTATGAAGAGAATGTGTATTCTTGGATTGAGGATTTTGAAATTATGATAATACATCCATTTGCCTTGATGGTTTCTTCCTAGGATTATATTTTGACATCTCACTAAATATTCTAGAAGTAAAATTTCAAATCGATCTAGAAACTTGCATCAATATTTTTCGAGAGTTGAGAATTACTAGACTTGTAAGTAGCATTCAAAGCAAAATAAGTGTAATGCTCACAAAAACCATTAAGCAATTTTTTATCAAAATGTTGTGCCAAGGCCAAAGCCCAAAAGAAAAAATAATTCATTATACACAAAACAATAACATCATGATTCATCATCTATAAACAAAGAACATCATTCAAATGTAAAATATATAAAAATTTCCATTAAATTAATTCATATCTCCAAATCACCTAATGAACAATTGAAAGTTTTAAACAAAAAAACAAATTATTATAATAACTTTAATCATCCTTTGCAAAACATATCTCCATCCAAAGATTATATATAAATATATATGGTGAGAATGTTCTCCAAGATCAAAGATTAATTAGAATAGGTGTTGCTTGCACCTATAGTTTTCCACTATATTGTTTTTAAGGTTGATGTCTTTATAAACCAACTTATACATACTCAAGCATAAATAGATATTTACTTATTGTATCTCCACCATAAAATGACTCACAATATGCACATTTCATACATTCATACCTGTGGTTTTTGTTTCTAGTGCTAAAATACATGTGTTTTTTGTTTCATGCCTTGTGGGCCCTCTTTGGCTTGTGGTTATTATCTATGAGATGGCCATAAGAATGAGAATTCATTCTACTCCAGAAGACTGAATTCATCCAAACTCCAGAAGACTGAAGTTGGAAAAAATGGGGGGATGCATGGACACAGCCCAAGGATGCATGAGAGGGAGGGATGCTATGTGGGGGTCGTTGCCTGGTATCTCATCGCTTTGAAGTCTGTAGCTCAGGAAAGTACCTTCTACACAAGCCTTGTGTCTAAGCGTGTAGAAGTTGCCCACATTTCACCTTAGAATATTTATTGATGTAACTTAGCCTAAGTTACTTAGGAAAAAGCACATAATTATATGTTGGATTATGAGCTAAAATAAAAACTTCGATGAAGTAAATTATTTACTTTAGTGATTAATTTTTAATCTAGTCTTCGACCTCAAGTAAGGCGAGATATAATCTTGTTTTTCCATCACTTTTAGGTTAGGTTTAGGGTTAGGATTAGGGTTTTGGATCAATGTAAAGTTATAAAGGTAAGGTTAAGGTGAGGAGATGAGACACGACAACAACATAAGATTGAGAGAGGCTTCCTAGTGAGCGTGTGTTGGGTCTGAGAGAGTGTAGCAAGGTTGGTGATCAATTTTGTATTTCCTCAGTTGAGCCATTATCCCAGGAATATATCCCAAGTAAGTTCCGTGATTAATTTATTAATGAATAATTGTTGATTGGGTAGAAATTTGTTTGTGTATGTGATTCATATCGAGCTTTTTGCTTCCGTAGTATTTTTCGTGTTAAGAATGTAGTTGTGTATTCCTTCAGTTAATAATTGTTGGGAACCAAATAATAAGTGTTGGGTATGAGAGAGTCTAACACACGGGACCAAGTAATTCCCATACAAGACCCTGAGTTGGATTTCACAAGACAAACACACAGTGCAATGCAAGGAGATCTTAGAACTAGATACAAGCCAATGTCCATGCTTATGTCCATGCTTCAAGCAACCAATGATCAATACAAATATTCTTATTTGCAACCTTGATTGTTAGGAATGATGGGGGTCTTAAAATTTTCACACACACTAGGATCCCACCCATGATACATGCAATAGTCTTGGTTATTCTCCAAATGTCTTGATTAAACAATGCATTATGCCCTTTACAATGATTGAGGATTTATTGGACCCCTCCTTTTTCTTTGGTTGCGGCCTCTAGTGTCAATGCCACAGATGTGTTCCTTTTTTTTGGTATTTTCACTCTTGGCTTCATTTCTTCTCATGTATTTTTCCTTGTCCTCTCTTCGACTAGTTTCTTAGCTTCGTGAAACTTCACTAGTTGCTTAGCTTTGTGAAGCTTCACTAGTTGCTTATTTTTTAACATATTAACCAAAATTCTAGCAGTTGGACATGTTGTTTTACTTATATTTCCCATGATGAATTGGCTATAAGAAGTTGAAACATATCCTCTATCATTTTCCATGATAAAAGTGAGGAGGAAGGCAACTAGTTAGTTACTCGTGACATTTACACACTCCATAGCGAAGACAGAGGACTTGGGCTAATTAACAACCATATCTCTCCAAGGATGGTTTTAGCGACTAAATGGCTTGCAAGGACAAATGAAGGAGAAGCTCCTTATGAAGTACTTTTCAAGCATAGGCTAGAAACTACTTCACATACACACAACATCCAAGTCCCTAATGATTTATGATATAATCATAGGTGAAAATTCCTTTAATTTGCCTAGATAAACAATTATCAAAACAATTTGGAATCATTGCAAGTAATATTTCATCAGCTTGACTAGGAGCTAAGGATTTTTAAGAGTGTTCTTACACAAAGACACCAAGTGGGCCACATTGATAGGTGTGAAAGAAAAAAACTATCAAATAAAGGCTTAAGGTGTGAAGCAATTTACATTCAAGCTTGAAAAACCATAGGTCAATTAACCACTTCTAAATTCCTAATGCCTCTCAATTGTATAATGAATATTGATGTTGTAGGTAAATTGCTTTTATCTACAACACCAATCATTATGACATAATAGAGTGGGAACATAATTCTACAAAAGCTAACATGGTTAGGATTTAGAATATTCTCTTGCAAAGCAATCAGTGGCCTCTTTTCTAATGCCTCAACAAAGTGTATTATATGTGTATTTTATCTACTATTGTACTTTATTCAACTTAACGTGTGACTTTTAAGGGTGACTTGGTCTAAATTGATCACTCATCTAAAAATGTATTTTATAGTCATATACCTAAGAAACTTGATCAAAGATGATTGTGTTCCACTAATTTCATACTACTATGTATCTAAATACAATCTTGAGTGGGAAGCATGTGTACAATTCAACAATCTCCTCTTATGTTTTGCATGCTTCCTCCCTTGTTACAGGACTTGTATCCGAGTATTTTGCATTGTTGTCACAGTGTTCATATCAATTGGTATCAAATCCTAAATGATGGGGATTTTTCATAATTCCCAGTGGTTCAAGTAATTTATATGCACCTCCACACTTTCTTTGTCTGTTTTCAAAATACAATTTTGTGCACCATTCTTCAAGTTTCCCATAATCATATGTTATTGAATTCTCTTTGTACCACAAGTATACCGCAAGTATACCAACAGTCATGAGGAATATATATATATATATATATATATATATATATATATATATATATATATATATATATATATATATATATATATATATATATATTCCCCATCACTCACTAGGATTACTTGGAATAGCTAGAAAGCTATACCAATAAAAACTATCAAGTATTTTAATTTTGGATTTTGGGCATTCCCTTTGGTATTCATATCTTTAACTTAAAAAATAATGGTGGATGTTGAATAGATTTCATGGTAACCTTCATAATTGGATGTATAGGAATCTACCACTAGGCAATAAGATAACTATCTTCAAGGGAGTTTCACTTACTTGTATGGTAGTATTTGGAATTATTAATATTATTTCCATATCAAGAAGAATGCCCATTTTCAGCATTTCTATATGTTCTTGCAGGAAACGATGCTCTTGGATCTACAATCTAGTTTTGTATCTTAGATCTATTGGATTATATATGCTTCTACTTTTATTGAAGTGGCCATTCTGCTCCAACATTGTATCAACACTAATGTACTTAAAAATTCCATGGACTTGTTTGCGGTCATTTGTTGCACATTAATAAACTTATCTTATCCCATTATCTTATATGGAAAACTTCTACACATTTGACAATACCCTCTTCTACTTGCATACTTGCTCCTTTTCTTTCTTGCTTGTATTTGTGTATTTCACATTGTTGTTACATAGTTCATATTAGATAGGAATGTCCACTTACCACATTTTTATCTATTCTACTTCTTACAGGCATGGAAAATATTTAGGCATTGCACAACTACATGGCAAAGAAAAGGTATCTTTCTTCCTAGACAAATAATTACTGAATTTATGCTTTGTTGATGACTTAAATACTTTGGAATTTTACTTGGCAGTCAGTAACCAATAGATTGCACTCTGCAATGTCTAGACGTTTCAATTAAATGTTGCAATCAACACTTAATACATGATATTTTCACCCTTGGGAGATATAAGGGTGGACTTGTTTTAAGTGATATCTCTACTCAAAGGACAATTTTGATAACTTAAAAGCTTGTATGAATAGTCAAAGTAGAAGCTTCAAAATTGGATGTACAAGGATCTACTCAATAGGATTGCTATCTTAGATACCATGGTTTGCAACAAGATGGAATATATCCTCCCTCAATTTATGTGGGGCAAAGAAAGGAGGAAAGTAAGGCTTCAATTGCTTGCTTAAAATTTTGGATACTTGCACCCTCAATAGTGATAAGAGAGGAAATTGGATGATTGATATACTCAAGGAACAGATTTAGAAAGTACATGGATTGTAAGGATGATAAAATAAGAATCCACCATGTGTTTATCCATGATATTGACTATATATTGAACATTAGAGTTTTGTGCTAAGGCTGGGATGTTCCCTTTCTAGAATATGTAGACAGTAGGATGTGAGGGATAACGTATGATATTATTCCACCATTGTACTTCATGTGATTATTATATTAATGAGCTAATATAGCACACATTTTCAACCAAAAAAAAAACTTCAAATGAGACATGAAATTAATTTATTTCCATGTTTAGAGGTTAGGTCATTAATATGTTTAATCTTACATCTATATTTAAGGATGTAATTTCAGGACCTAGCTTTTCCATGAGGCCACCTTCACCCCCTTCTATGTAATGTCTAGAGAGAAAGTTATCAACTCAACTTTTAGAATATCTTCATTTAAAATCAGTAGTGCAACATCCATTGTTCTCTACAGAAATTTGGGGATTCAGCTTATTCCTCACTAATAGGGCATATAGAATATCTTCATTTAAAATCAGCAGTGCAACATCCATTGTTCTTTACAGAAATTTGGGGATTCAACTTATTCCTCACTAATAGGGAATATATGTTGAAAATATGTTGTTTGG
Source organism: Pinus albicaulis (assembly GCA_034641835.2). Taxonomy (NCBI): domain Eukaryota; kingdom Viridiplantae; phylum Streptophyta; class Pinopsida; order Pinales; family Pinaceae; genus Pinus; species Pinus albicaulis. Next base: position 958,072,919 of record CM076575.1, read on the forward strand.
AGCATTTTTAGATCATCTCACGTCTCATTATGATGAATAAGAGGCAGATATAACAATATAATGGATGGAGATACCACTGAAGTATGATGAATAGTAGTTTGACATACCTTTTGTGCAACAATTTCATGATCTCATTGGCAATGCCAGTCAGTTGAATGCGTATTAAAACCCATCAATATCTCTATATGATCATGTGACTCGTCTGTACATTCAAGACAAAAGTACGTTTCCAGCAGTTAATAAAATAATTATAAGCCCCTAAAGATATTGATCTTATGAAGATTGGCTGGCCATGAATGCCTTGTTGAATATATGGAGCTATGGTGACCCATCTTAGCTTCCATTCTCTGTGAAAGTGGGGATTCAGTTACCCCATTTTGGCATGCTTTCAACTTTAGTTCTCTAGCATAATTTCACAATATTATCCTTGTTTCATTGGAAAATGGTAGATGATGCCACCTGAAAATCGAGCAGATGTATCTTGGATCTTCACAAAAAAGAAATTTAGAATATCCATGTTTTTATTAGATATTGATGCTCTAGATAATCAATATTTATCTTCATTATGATTTTTTTCCAGATGATGTGGGTAAAGGTTGACTCAATTTAGAATCCAATGTGAACCCCCTTCGAATACAACTCTTATGTTTGCCTATGCATCAATGTCTGCTTCCAAATTGCAAAATCTGAAAGTGGTCAAACAGTTGACTGATAGAGTAAAGGGCTAGTAGTGATACCTAAACAGAAAGTTCTAATTCAAGCTGCTTTGTATGAATATTTAAATAGTATTAATAGTATCACATTTGTTTATCAACATTGCATATTCTATACTAAATGGAGGCCAGCATGATTGATTGTCAATATTTATAAAATATTTCAATATTATGGGAGAAGAATATGATTAAATCTCCTTTGGATACGAATAAATCTACAACAAACAACAAAGTAATCATTAAGGCTGAGTTGATACAAGGGACTACACTCAAGAAAAATATAGAAATATAACAAAATAACAACACTAAGATGAAGAAAATCCCATAAAACAAGACTAAACCAAGCCAACGAACTATAGCATAAGCATAGCAAAAAGGTCGAAAAAGTAATATGTGAACATGTACACCAGCCCACAGGTTAACATAAAAGCTGGGAAGAAAGGACACATGGAAATCCTGTGCTCGAGGCAAAACTTATTATAGTTCTACATAGGAGGTCCATCAAGCTAATCAACTCAAACCATACTACACTACCCAACCTAGTCCACCAAATCCACGCCATACACCAAATGAAATTTTCCAACACTGTAATTGAACCTTCGTGATGGTTGACAGTCACTGAAATGATTTTTAATGATACTAATAGCTAACAGGCAGACTGGAAGAATAACCATCTCAAATTAATTCTACACTCAAATCTGATCCAAGATATAAATCTAATAAAATAAATATATTGGATCATGACATCTAAAAATGCAAAGAAAAGTTTTGTACCAAATAAATTTTGACATAAATAAACTTGAGAGAATGATAAACAGAAACTAGCAACCGCAATTGGCCTAAAACTCTGAGAAATTTAGAGAAAAAATGAGAATAACAAGATTAAACAAAAGTTTGTAGGTTAAAGAAAAAATATAAATCCAGAAGTGGAAAAAGTAAGAAACACTCAGTGGAAGAAGAAGATATTATGTAGCTAGGTTACAATATTTATTCAATTGAATGATCCTCATTCCAAACCGGAGTAGAGAATGATAAAAAAAACTAGCAACCACGATTGGCCTGAAACTATGAGAAATTTAGGGAAAAACTGGGAACAAAAATATTAAGGAAGAAGAAGACATTTTTGTTAAGGCCCACTGCAGCAAAGGCGCTACTACCAAACAACATTAGGGTAACCTCATCACAACGTTGTGGACATAGATATTTTTACATCACAAATAAGACAAATAATAATAAGTTTGTGTGTAACAAACAACACATCTCCGACAATCGAATGCATTGCCTCAGAGAAATCCGCTAAGATCATTTATCATCACCAACCAAAAATAGATTGTTGTTTGGTTTCGATGAGGGTAGTGGACGATTACCGTTATCCCTTTCAAGAGATGGTTCAACAAGGCGATAGGTTCTCCTTCCGTATTGCTACAGGAACTAATTTCTAATCGGAAAGCATAAGTATATGCACTCCCATGAAAAATAATAAAAACACCACAAATAAAAATCCATAGTCCATGGCTTACCTCTTGCAAATCACCCACATAGCACCCACATTCACCAACGATGTTAGACTCGCACACTTTGAAGCAATCACCCATAGAGCACCCGCATCCACCAGCACTGTTAGACTCGCACACTTCGCAACAATCACTCACAGAGCACCAACATTCACCCGCATTCACCAACATTGTTAGAATAGCACACTTCGAAGCATTCAGATTGACGAATTTATAAAAAAATAATAATGAATGGTCGCAATTGAAACACCTTTGTCCAAACTCCAAAATACTAGGCCTTGTTGCCCTCGTCATCGGACTCCCTGCACATAATATCGACACAATTCATGATCCAAACCCAGAAGATTGAAATTTCCAGCGCAAATTCCAATCACCTCCAAATTCCAAGCCTCGGCCCAATAAAAATGGGGGTGAATGTCACTCCAATCCCTCTCCGACCTAGTAAATTGCGACGAATGAAATTCAAAAGCGCTCCAAAATGTGACTTGTTACTTATAGCCTTTTTTTGTTACAATACTACAGGTAAATTCCATGGGTGGGTAAATACCATGGGTGGATCTCATTTACAATACCATTGGGTAAATACCATAGGTGGATTCCACTTACAATACCATAGGTAAATTCCATGGGTGGATAAATACCATGCATGGATGAATACCATGGGTCGATGCCATTTACAATACCATGGGTAAATTTCATGGGTGGATGGATAACATGGGTGGATGAATACCATGGGTAGATGTCATTTTCCATTCAAATAACCATATAATATGATGTTGGTGGCACCAAGAAAATTCCTAATACTCTTTTATTTATTACATAGAAGAATGATACAATGATACCTAGAGGGAAGCTCTCCCATAACCTGTAGCTTCATTACAACAATACAAAGACCAAGGTGGGTCTCCTTCCAAGATTTCCCGACTCTTAGCACAACCAACCTTTGTCACATACTTGAATACCATTCTCTCTCATCATAAGGAAGGATTCCAAGTGTTTGAATAAATGTTTGCAAGAAATTATTTTGATGAATTTTATGCAGCAAAAATGTTTCTTGAAAACTTTTCTCAAGAAGCCAAGCTTTGTTCAAGAGGGTTATAATGATTTAGCTAACTCTAAAATGTTCACCAAACCTCTCATAGAGAAAATATTAGTCTTGTAGGTGAACTTGTGGATTATGTGGTGACTTAAAGTGAAAACTATAGCTCATGTAGGGCATATTGATGGACCAACCTCACTGTCTATTTGAAGCTAAAAAAATTGATTATCACTATCTATTAGTTTTGTTCCTATGTGGAGGATCAATGGGTTATGGAATACCCTCCTTGTCTAAGGGCCACTCTTTTAAGGATTTTAGTAAATAGCGAAACCCTTGTCATTGTGCTAACACATTGGCTAAATGTGTATGTCTTGGAGAAATTAGAGGAGGTTCTAGTACTAGAGTAAATTAAAATTTCCAACTTCCATTGTTATTATGAATCCGAGGAGGTAATTTGTTGGTTTAATGGTTTTTTGCCTCCTACATCAAATTTGTACCAATGAGTCTTTTCAAATTAGATAAATATTGTGAAATATGTCTTGTTTCTAATTTTATTTGCAATGGTTCAGTTTCCCAAACTTTTTAATTATCAAAAGGTTTTTAATAAGGGGCCCTAGTTTCAGGGAAGACTTTCCTTCCAAATTTACCAATATTATTACTTTCCTTCCAAATCTACCAATATTAATATTATTTAAATTTAATATTTTTTAGTAATAGAGAAATTAACAATTGAGACTAGGCTTTTACTTGTGACACGGGATTGGAGTACCGCTATAAACCTTAGATGTATTTGTCTTACCTTCCCACATAGGGGAGTCAATTTGGGAACTTGTGACAGAGGATCAAAGTACCACTATAAACATTTGATGTACTTGTCTTACCTTCCCATATAGGGGAGTCAATTTGAGAACTTGTGACACGGGATTGGAGTACCATTATCTATAAACCTTAGATGTATTTGTCTTACCTTCCCGCATAGGGGAGTGAATTTGGGAACTTGTGACGGAGGATCGAAGTACCACTATAAACATTAGATGTACTTATCTTACCTTCCCATATAGGGAAGTCAATTTGAGAGCTTATGACACCGGATTAGAGTACCACTATAAACTTTAGATGTATGTGTCTTACCTACCGACATACAAGAGTCAATTTGGGAGATACATCCTTAGATGTACTTGTCTTACCTTCACACACACCCACATACGAGAGTCAATTTGGGAGATACATCCTTAGATGTACTTGTCTTACCTTCACACACATGAGAGTCAATTTGGGAGATACATGCTTACCAAATGAACTACCCTAAAGAAAAATTTAAATGTAATATTATTGCTTTCAAATAACTAAAATTAATTAGAAAAATTTAATAATAAATAAACAATAAAAAATTGTAAATTTAATTTAATATAATTTTTACAAATAAATAAATATATTAATAAACTTCAATAAAATAAATTAATTAATTAAATAAAAAAATTTGATAAAAAAAATTTACATGAATTAAAACAATTTTATAAAAAAAAATAATAATTAGGATCATGAAAATATATATATATATATATATATATAAAATTAATTTATTACTCAATTTAATTTTTAATGTATTTTTAAAAATTATAATAAATTATAATAAATCTATATTAAATAATGAAAAAAACAGCATTTTAATAAAATTTAATATGTATGCCTATATTTCTAAAAGAATATCTCATTTTAATAAATTTAATATATGAATCGCAACTCTAGAAATCCATGAAAACCACATCTCTCGTAAAAAGGTTTTATCGATAACTAAATTGAAAACTTATCAACTTCTTCAAAAATAAAATTAGAAATATAAACCATCTTTTTTTTAAATCTTAATTTAAAAAATTTACAAAATAATTTAGAAATTTTGATTATATTATGAAAAAAATTTCAGAAATTTTAGGAAAATTATGAAAAAAAATTCTAAAGATTTTTGAAAATTTAAGTTACAATTATTAAATTTCACTACTTTAAGTGTTTAATAAGTTTTTGATAGTGTTGAATCCATTTCTACCATCAAAAATACAATTCAAACACTCCAACTATTTAATTTTTAAAATTTTTTTTACTAGATTAAAAAAAGAAGACAAAAAAAACTACTGTTACATCAATATACAATTGCAAAATCTAAAAGGTACCTACCATTGCTTTATTCAATTCAATGTCAAATGACAAATTCATTATAAAAACACATGAATCCAATCTTAAAATTAATCCGTGCATTTCCTTTTCAGTGCATCAGCAATTTACTTTAATAATTAAGTTCGAAGATGTAATCCACGTTGCCTGCTGGCTCCAACCCACGGGATGCCATAAACCAATTCCCCCTCCTGTAAAGCTGCAAACCAGCAGACATGTTTCCTTTCGCCGCACATAGAAGAAAATGGCGGCATATATCTGTGGAGCCGCCTATAAATTACGGGGGAAACTCCTCAGTCTCTCCATCAATTGGAGAAGCTTGGAATGTACTAACAGCGTTTCAGTAGCAAGATAGCAGCATATTAAATATTCATTCCTTTCTATTTTGAGTTCGGTAAAAAAAAATGTCAATTGTGGCACTAATTTGGTGTGAAGAGATGCAGAAGCTGCGTGACCGCGCCTCACAAAAGGAGGAGCAGAGGCAGGGAGTTCCGAGTACTGAGCAACCGGCGGCGTTGACATCGCAGTCCACAACTCATGAGTTGGAGTTAACGGGAGGTGTGCAAAATAATTATGTTGCTGCTCAATTGGAAAGATGGTTCTCTCCATCTGTTTCGTCGCCCTCTTCTTGGGACATCTATAACATGATGGATTGCTTCTGTGCCTGATCCATTTTTTGTCCTCTGTCTCTCTTCGTCATGTATTTAAATAATTTGGGTGTGGATGGCTGTACAAATCTATGGCACCTATGTTATGTAGTACATGTATGTTTATATGTTACTAGTATGGGAGAGCTATGCCACAAACCTTGTATTGAATGAATATCATGATTTTGTAATTTTGTTTTATGAAATTTACTTGTTTTATACTCTAAATTCTACAATGCAATAATGTCCATTGATGATTTTACAATGGAATTGTGTTTCTGTGAGGACAAACTGTTCTTTTCCTTTCTCATTTATATTGTTTTCTCATTACTTATAGAAGAGAAGTGGGATATGTTCGTCCCTAATATTGAATTCCCTTAACCCAAAATAAAATCATAATTACAAAATACAATATTCTTGTGACGAAGTTAATGAAAACACAACTTTTACATTATTGCATAATCCGTAATTTCAAAGTTGTTTTTCTGCAAAAATAAACATATTTATTTAAATGCGGTATACTGGCCATACCACAATCAGAGATATGTTTTAGGGCTATGCTAATCGATGATGGAGAGGCTTGCACATTTACCTCGTTGATATGGGGCAAAAGGGTGAAGAAGCCATTGTGGGTTCTGACATGGAATGACTGGTACTAAGGAGCAGAGGTTTGTTGTGCACTGAAATAAGAATCGTTGCCCTAAGCTAGAGGCTTAGCCTTGAAATTCAGGCGAGTCCCAAAATTAAATGATCCTGAACTTGGGAAACAAAGAAGCATTCCGAATATTGTGATATTTCAGTTAATGGAGATCCTCGATTGTAAACAGTGTAATGCTTTTGTCAAATCCACTTCTATGCGCACTCTAGGGCTCGCATGGAAGGAGTTCTGTCTGCCATTAATGAATCAATAGATTTCCAAGTCAGTTGAGTCTGCAATCAGCGATTAACAGGTAAATGGATTTCCAAATCTCGTAGCAAAGGGAGAACCAAAACACGCTTCTTGGGCGCGTGTTTCTGCCCTAGATGCCTCAATAGGTGCTCCTAGAGTGTGGGTTCAGATCTTTCTTTAGTTTTTAACAGTTTTGTCTGCTCGTTCTTTCCTCCAGAAGTTCAACCCTCCTTCACAGATGGAGAGTCAATTCAAGGGGGGTTCGAAACGGAAAGGAAATCAGCTACAAGGGAAGAATCGCACAAAGGAACAGAGTCGCAATTCATGGCTAGGATTTTGCAAAGGAGATTCAAATCAAACCCAGAGGTTATGATTTGGGATCGAACAGGGCTTTCCGGAAGATATGGAGTACTAACTAGGACAAAATTGTCTGGAAAGGGAGGAATGTGTAAAATGGGCCATTTGCTTTGACCAGGCTATCAATTCACTTTCTGGCTCTATCAATTCAGGAATAAGGTCACGAGGAGGAATTCTTTCCTGGGGAATGGAGTAAATTAATGATCATAGTTTCTTTGTGTTCAAATAAGTAGGGGACTGGAATGCAGTTTACAACATAAGAGAGTTTACCCATAACCACAATTTTACTGTAAATATGATATAAGGCCTCCAAATAATCCCATTGGATTTGTTGTGGAAGTATGAGGTTTCCGGGCAGATCGGCTCTGGCATCGTGGCTTAGCCTCCCAGCCTGGACTGATCCACTTTGAATGCTTAGCTCAGGATCATATCGTGGACTCTGGCACCTTCCCCTGTGCTTGAGGTTTTTTTTTCTTTTTTCTGGGAGGTGTTTCTGGACATTTTCTTTACACCTGTTGTTATTTCGGGCTTTACTGGCTGCTCCCCTGTTTTTGCAGCGGGAATGCTCTGTTTTTCTAGTGCAAATGTCTAATTTGCAGTCATTGATGATCCTTGCTATTTGCAGATATTATGGTTTATATTCACTCTGTATTTGTAACAGCTTATATCAACATATTGTTATGCTCCCTTTCCCAATGGCTAGGTTAATTATTTATGAAAACCAAGTGCAGTGAATTCCTTAAATTACGGAAATCAATTGCAGTTAATTAATTTTCTTGTTGGGAGCTTTTGAAGTGGTCCATTACTCTCACTGCAGTTCTCTACCATGATTTGTGGAACACTTGACATATAGCCAACAGAAGCTTGGCTATAAATACTTCTGTTTGGTCCCCAAGCTCACTAACTCAATCCCCTTCAGATTTACACCATCAAGCTAGAGTGAGCAGCGCTTGGAAGTGCCTTCAGATTTTTTGTATCCTTTTCGTGTTTGCTGTGTGAGTTATGGTGTGAAACTCTGTAGATCAATCCCGTGTCGGAACAAGTTTTTGGTCTAGAAATCTTCTAGATTCTGTGAGTGATAAGACAAAATTGTGGGTACTTCTTGACTCCTGCTTGCGAGGATTCTTTCGACTGCAAATTTGATGCAGAGAGCGAGTTCCTGTGTAATTTCTTCAGTGGGTTTAAGGCTTCAAGAAACAACGTTTCTGAGCAAAGATATATTTGCCAGCGATCGAAGATTCACTGTTTTCAGGTCCGAAGGATGGGATTTTGCTAGATTTGAGGAGGAGAAAAACGACTTTTGCCGACTTTTTTCCTGTAAAATCGTAGTGTGAGCAACATCAATGGCTGGAGGTATGATTTATTGGGCATTAATTTTTATTTTTCGATTCTTTTAAAGTATTTATTCCGCATTAAGAATTGTTATTTAACCTTACATTTGGTATCAGAGCAATTTTTATCTCTGCCTTGGTGATTATAGACATGTTTGGCTAAATGTCATATTTTGAGAATTTTCTGAATTAAAGCATTTATTTGGAAATATGTCTAATTTTTGCTCAATTTTTATGCTTATAATATTTATTTAGTTTAATTATATGCAATTTGGATAATTGTTGTGCAATTTCATTTGCATGAATTAATTATTTCTTCTTTAATTAAAACATGCTATTTTGGATGAGTATACGAGACCCATCGTTAAATGTTATGCATGAATATTATAGTTTTATTTATGCAAATTTTCATTATTCTGATAACAAGTTAATTTTTATGTAAATAATGTCTAGTGATCCATATAATTTTAATTGATTAGAGAATAGCCACAACATCTCTAATTAAATAAAATTATATATTATGATTGATTATGATCACATAAGGAATATTTAGACATTAATTGTAATTAATTATACTAAATATAATAAATTTTATCTCACAGAAATTTTTGTTGTATTTATATAATTAATTAGAATAAAATATTCATAACTTACCCACAGGAGTTATGAATTAATAGTTTTACCATAAAGTTCAAAACTAAGATAGAATTTATATCAAATTGTAATCATAATATACCCTTAGAATTATGAATTAAGTGAATAATTTGATAAATTCTATCATAAAGAATAACTGAATCTGCTTGAATTGAAAATTTAGTCCACAGACAATTTTTATGTCATTAGATTCAATTTTAAAACATGATTTACATTGGTAAAGCATAAAATTTTATTTATGCCTCAATTTTAACATATGTGATTTTTTAATTTTATGCAGTTGTGCAACCTGCAAATTTCTATGAAATTTGTTCTGATATCCTTGAACTTAAGGGAGATAACTATAAGGTCTGGAAGGAGAGAGTTCTCCTTCATTTGGGGTGGATGGAAATAGACTATGCTATTAGAAAAGATGAACCACTGAAACTCACTAATACCAGCACTGCAGCAGACATCACACTTTATGAACGATGACAACGTTCTAATCGCCTGAGCATGATGTTCATTAAGACTAAAATTTCAGCTGGTATTCGTGGTTTCGTTGATCAGCATGAAAAGGTCCAAAACTTGCTGAAAGCCATTGATGATCAATTCGTCACTTCAGACAAGGCACTAGCAAGCACCCTAATCATGAAGTTCTCATCCCTAAGGCTCACCAGTGTGAAAGGTGTGCGCGAGCACATCATGCAAATGAGGGAGCCTGTGACTCAATTGAAGAAACTCGAGGTTGAAATATCAGAGTCTTTCCTGGTGCACTACATCCTGAACACCCTTCCGCACCAATACAGACCGTTCAAAATCTCATACAACACACATAAGGATAAATGGTCAATTAATGAACTCATGACCATGTGTGTTCAAGAGGAAGAGAGACTGGTGATGGAAATGGGAGAAAGTGTAATGCTGGCAACGTGAGGAAAGGGCAAATCTCAAGCCAATCAGAAAGGGAAAGGTAAAATACCTCCCCAAGTCGATATCAAGAAGGATTCCAAGTGTTTCTTTTGTAAAAAGAAGGGACACATGAAGAAGGAATGCGCCAAATTTCAGAAATGGCTTGCGGACAAAGGTAATCCAATCTCGTTTGTTTGTTATGAATCTAATATGGTTAATGCCAATATTAACACCTGATGGATTGATTCTGGATCAACAATTCACATTTCGAATTCCTTGCAGGGTTTGCAAAACCTAAGGAAGCCAGTGGGAAGTGAGCAAAGCATCTTATCAGGAAACAAGATGGGCTCACATGTGGAAGCTATAGGAACATGCTATTTAACTTTAAGTAGTGGCTTTGTTTTTAGAATTAGAAAAGACCTTTTATGTACCAAGTTTTTCTAGAAACTTGATTTCAGTTTCAAGGCTTGTACCTTTTGGATATTCCTTTAACTTTTCAGAAACATCCTTCAGTTTATTTTATAAATCTGATTGTGTTGGGAATGGTATTTTGTCTAATGGTCTTTACTGCATTAATTTACAAAACAATGTCACTTATGATTCAATGCATGTTCACACTGGCACTAATAGATGTGTTATTAATGAAAATTCCTCTAAATTATGGCATCGGAGAGTAGGTCATATCTCCATAGAAATAATTAAAAGATTGGTAAATGAAGGGGTACTTAATACTCTGGATTTTATTGATTTTGAGACTTGTGTGGACTGCATAAAGGGAAAGCATACCAACAAGTCAAAGAAAGGTTCCAATAGGAGTTCGAACATATTAGAGATCATACATACTGAAATATGTAGTCCATACATGGACTCACATGGTCAGAGATACTTCATCTCTTTTATAGATGATTACTCACGATATATGTATCTCTACATGCTTCATAAAAAGAGCGAAGCATTAGATGCCTTTAAGATTTTTAAGGCTAAAGTAGAGAAACAATGCGGCAAGAAAATTAAGATCGCAAGATCAGACAGAGGTGGAGAATATTATGGTAGATACACAGAAGATGGACAAGCACCTGGGCCATTCGCAAAATTTCTTCAAGAGCATGGGATTGTTTCCCAATACACCATGCCTGGTTCACCCGACCAGAATGGTGTAGCAGAAAGAAGACACCAAACATTATTGGACATGGTGCAGAGTATGCTTAGCAGCTCCAATCTTCCTAAATCCTTGTGGACTGAAGCACTTAAGACGACAGTGTATATATTAAACCGAGTTCCAACCAAGGCTGTTCCTAAAACACCATTTGAATTATGGAAAGGTTGGAAACCGAGTTTGCGACATATGCGCGTTTGGGGATGTCCGTCTAAAGTGAGAATATATAATCCACAAGAGAAGAAGCTGGACCCAAGGACCATTAGTGGGTATTTCATTAGATATGCTGAAAGGTCTAAAGGTTACAGATTTTACTGTCCATCTCGCAGCACTAGGATTGTGGAATCAAGAAATGCAAAGTTTCTTGAAAATGACTTGATCAGTGGGAGCGATCAAACCAGGAACATAGTTTCTAAGAAGGATCATTCAGAATCTCAACCTTCCACCTCAAGTGATAGATTGGTTATTGTTCACAGCACCCCTCAAGTACAAACTGGTGTTGAACAACCAATTGTTGGAGTTCCACAAGCTGCTGACGACATTCTAGTAGATCAGATAGTTCAAGAATTGCCAAGAATTTTTGAACAATGAGTTGAACCACATACTTCTCAGGAATATGGTGGTACAACATTAAGAAGATCTACTAGACCAAAGAGATCAACAATTCATGATGATTATGTTGTGTATCTGTAAGAATCTGACTACAACATCAGAGCCGAAAATGATCCCGAGTCTTTTTCACAAGCCATGAGTTGAAAAGAATCAGAATTTTGGTACGATGCCATGAAGGAAGAGATGAATTCTATGAAGAGTAACGAAGTATGGGATCTTGTTGAGTTTCCTAATGGTGCAAAAGCCATTGGATGTAAATGGGTCTTTAAGACAAAGAAAGACTCATTGGGCAACATTGAGAGATACAAGGCAAGACTTGTTGCAAAGGGATTCACTCAGAAAGAAGGAATCGATTACACGAAGACTTTCTCTCCTGTATCTAAGAAAGATTCTTTGTGCGTTATTATGGCATTAGTAGCCCATTTTGACTTGGATTTGCACCAAATGGATGTGAAAACAACATTTCTCAATGGAGATCTAGAGGAGGAGGTTTACATGAAACAACCTGAAGGATTCTCCTCTAGTGATGGTGAGCAATTGGTTTGCAAGCTCAAGAAATCATTATATGGATTAAAACAAGCATCCCGCCAATGGTATTTGAAATTTCATAATGTAATTTCTTCTTTCAATTTTGTAGAAAACATTATGGATGAATGTATATACCTGAAAGTCAGTGGGAGTAAAATCTGTTTTCTTGTTTTATATGTGAATGACATTTTGATAGCAACCAATGATAAGGGTTTGCTACATGAAGTGAAACAATTCCTCTCTAAAAATTTCGATATAAAGGATATGGGTGAGGCATCTTATATCATTGGCATTAAGATCTATAGAGATAGATTTTGAGGCATCTTGGGTCTGTCTCAGGAAACCTATATTAATAAAATTTTAGAGAGATTTCGGATGAAGGATTGTTCACCAAGTGTCACTCCCATTGTGAAGGGTGATAGGTTCAGTTTGAACCAATGCCCGAAGAACGACTTTGAAAAGGAACAAATGAAGAACATTCCATATGCTTCTGCTGTCGGAAGCCTAATGTATGCTCAAGTCTGCACAAGACCTGACATTGCATTTGTTGTGGGAATGTTGGGACGATATCAGAGTGATCCAGGATTAGACCAGTGGAAAGCTGCAAAGAAAGTAATGAGATACCTTCAAGGAACCAAAAACTACATGCTTATGTTTAGACGGACGGACAATTTGGAAGTAATTGGCTACTCAGATTCTGACTTTGCTGGATGTGTTGATTCACACAAATCAACATCAGGATACATTTTTATGATGGCCGGTGGAGCTGTATCATGAAGGAGTGCCAAGCAGACCTTGATTGCCACTTCCACTATGAAAGCCGAGTTCGTCTCCTGTTTTGAGGCTACTTTACATGGTGTATGGCTTAAGAGTTTCATTTCTGGGCTTAGAATTATGGATTCTATCTCTAAGCCATTGAGAATATCTTGCGACAATTCAGCTACTGTTTTTATGGCTAAGAACAACAAAAGTGGGAGTCAAAATAAACACATCGACATTAAGTATTTAGCTATAAGGGAACGTGTTAAAGAAAAGAAAGTGGTCATTGAGCACGTTAGCATTGAGTTGATGATCGTTGATCCTTTAACTAAGGGCATGCCACCGTTTAAATTCAAGGATCATGTAATGAATATGGGACTTGGTTCCATTATGTAGTTTCTCATTGTATGAACAATGTTATTTTTAATGAAATTCTTAATTATTGTGATGTTTTTTTCATATTTATGTGCACCTTAATTTGATTTGAGAGAATTCATCTGTGTAGGACCAAGAATAAACATAGGGTTTATTCATTAAGAAATTGTTGTCACATAAATTTTAATAGAAATAAATACATAGTAATACATGGAAGATAATACTCGTCATTAGAGGACTTATCGCCATGATTCATGTATCTATTACTTAATACAGATTATCAATGGGTTTTTAAGATGAGACATTAAGTTTGGAAGTATGGACCAAGTGGGAGAATGTTACGCTCCCTCTCCCAACGACCAGTTATTTATGGAAATAACTGCAGTTAATTATTTCTGGAAACCAACTGCAGTCATTTCCTCAAATTATGGAAATCAACTGCAGTTAATTAATTTTCTTGTTGGGAGCTTCTGAAGTGGTCCATTACTCCCACTGCAGTTCTCTACCATGATTTGTGAAAAACTTGACGCATAGCCAACAAAATCTTGATGGAAGCTTGGCTATAAATACTTCTATTTGGTCCCCAAGCTCACTAACTCAATCCCTTTCAGATTTACACCATCAAGCTAGAGTGAGCAGAGTTTGGAAGTGCCTTTAGATTTTTTGTATCATTTTTGCATTTGCTGTGTGAGTTATGGTGTGAAAAACTGCAGATCGATCCAGTGTCGGAACAAGTTTTTGGTCTAGAAATCTTCTAGATTCTGTGAGTGATAAGACGAAATCGTGGGTACTTGTTGACTCCTGCTTGCGAGGATTCTTTCGGCTGCAAATTTGATGCAGAGAATGAGTTCCTCTGTAATTTCTTCAGTGGGTTTAAGGCTTCAAGAAACAACGTTTCTGAGCAAAGATATATTTGCCAGCGATCGAAGATTCACTGTTTTCAGGTCCGAAGGATGGGATTTTGCTAGATTTGAGGAGGAGAAAAACAAAATTTGCAGACTTTTTTCTTGTAAAATCGTAGTGTGAACAACATCAATGGCTGGAGGTATGATTTATTGGGTATTAATTTTTATTTTTCGATTATTTTAAAGTATTTATTCCACATTAAGAATCGTTATTTAAGCTTACACTTATGAACTATTGTTTTTTAAAATTTAATGAACAAATTGAGTAGCAGTTTCATTGTGCTTGTTGATACATTTTCTCTCACACATTTATTGCCTAAATAATAAAGGGAATATATATATTATTTGACCAGAAATTTGTTCCGTTCGACACTTCCAGAAAAACATATTCCAGAATAGATTCAAGAAAGAGATATATTCGACACCACTGTCAATACCTTGTCGAATTTACAAAATCTCGATGACAACTTATTTTTCATACAATAACGAGGGTGAAGAGTATTTAAAAAAACCCCATACGCTTGTAAACATAGACTTCATTTAATTGGAGAACCCCATCCTTCCTTTCTTGGTTAGGGAGAGGAAAAGCAATCCATGAATTGATCGGCGCCCTGAGATGCAACGGATAAGAATCTCTTTGCATTTCTGCGGAGGCTCTCCATCTTACGCTTCTATTGGATGCATATAAGGAGAGAGGCCTGGATTCAGGAATAGTCACTCGGTCACCTCCATCGTTCCACTATTATTTTCCTCTTTTCCCTTCTTTTGATGTTTTAAGGTTCGCCTTCACCAGCAGAGGAGTAAACTCGGCAGTAGCTGTCATATTTATTATGTTGTTGCTTCAAAACTTGGACCACAATTTAGAGTTTCGAAAGTGTTCTATTCGATCCTGGTAGCTTCCCTTGCAGTCAATTGTTCCTAAAGAAGAGAGCTAGTGACAAGGGCTCATCAAAGAATGATTGTGTGGTACTCCGAGCATTGCAACTTGCAAGTGCAAACCAGGTTGCCTCCGTACTGGAAGATGGAGTTGCATTTCTGTATTTCTATGTCCAAATCCATCCTTATCTTGTATGCATGATTTGCGGCCTTCGTGGAAGGCATCACCTTATTATCCCTCCACTCCCCCAGGTATAACGCATTCAGTATTCCATTGACCTTGAATTAATCTGCCATTTTACCAAAAATCAAATTACAATGTCTAAAATTAACATTATAAAATGAAAACAATTAATTTTTTAATATTTAAAGTTTTATAGGTTAATTTGTGTTGGTTCTTATTTTGAAATCATAGATAACATAGGGCCTTTGTACTATAACTAGCATTTGTTTTTGGAGGTGCAAAAATACGCAGAAGAAAATAAATATTATATAAAAATAGAGGGGAGGGGAGTGTGACAGGGGAGGGATATTGTTCAGATTCTTCTAGTGACAACGAATCTGAACATTGTCATAAAGATAATCTCACAATACAAAAACCTTTAGCTTAATAATAAGAAAAAAATCAATATTTTAAACCTAATGTCCAACAAAAATAATTAAAAAAAAAATGAAATTAATAAAATAATGCAATAAACATATTTGATAAGTAAAAATATTTTTCTATTTAAAATAACAATTTTATGCTAAATATATTTTATATTTAAAACAACAATTTTATGCTAAATATATATTTTTATTTAAAATATAGCTGTTCCCTATAAATCACATCATCCATATACAATATACTAATATAAAATATGAAAAACTCCTTATACAATGTAACCTTATAAGAATGAATGTAAGAATTATTAAGATGAGATAATACTTAAATGATCCCATTAGGAACATTTTCAATTTAAAAGTAAAAATTCACAAAAATCTAAACGATTTTAGAATGAAGTCGATCTAAGTTTAATGAATATTAAATATCCACACAAAAAAAAATTCCAAAATATCGCATTATTGAAAACTCTTTTTCTATAACCATTTTAAAGTTGATGATGTCAAGACAGAGAATTCACGTACCCTAATAGATTTAATTAGAAGTACCAGTTCGATAAAAAAACGTTTTACCTAAGTTCCATTTATTTTTTTATAATTGATATTTTTATGACTATACAACTTTATTCTCTAAAATCATAATTCATATAAAACTTTATTCTCTAAAATCATAGTTGATTTAAAGATAAATTAAATCAATCACAATTCAAAAAATAAAAAAAAACTTATTCTAAGTTATAAATTCACTCATAATTTAAAGATAAATTAAATCAATAACAATTCAAAAAATAAAAAACTTATCTCCTAATTCGTATGAATTGGGTCCACTTTTTCAATACTCATGTGAGATGAATACACGTGAATACACTTACACGTGGTGCACTCATTTTTATTTCATAAACACGAGGCACTTTGTGGCTGTAAAGAAAGAAAGAAAGAAAGAAAGAATTTTTAATGTCCACGAGGCTAAAAATAGCCTATGGGACAAATTGCTTCTCTATCTGACTCTTGTATTCGGCCCTTTTCCTGTGAAGTTTTACAATGAGCACTCCCAGCTTATCGACAAACTCTTCGTTGAATAGATTATCCCAAGAATTAGCTGCCAGAATACCTGCATAGTTTTCTCTGGTGTCCTTGAAGGCCTCACATTCTAGAATGAAATGTTTTTTTGTTTCCACTTTTCCGGAGGAGCAAAAAATACATACTCTTTCTTCCCACATTTCTTTTGGCCTTTTCCAGCGCCCTGTTTCACAACAGAGTTGATGAGAATTAGTCCTTAATTGAGCAATAAAAATTTTAGATCTCCAAGAAATATCAGCCCCTATGTATGCCTTTTGTTGATGGTTATGTGTGGGGTTAAACTCTTCTATGTAGTACTTCTTCTTTCTCTCTAGCTCTTTCTTCCAAGTATGTTTATGGAATTTATCCATAACAAAAGTTTTTATCTCTTTACTGTTTATAGGACACATGCTCAAGCAAATACCCCATTTACTAAACCATTTGTTATTCTGCCGCATCCAAGTCTTCTGTCTTTTACACAATCTGTCACTAAACACCACCTTAGGCCATCTATCCTCTTCCATTTGCTCAATTTTTTTCGGATACCTTATGACTCGCACCATAGCGATTGCTTCAATAGGAGCAGCCCCTGTTTCACTTAACAGAATAGCATAAGGAACTGCACTTTTAATTTTGAATTTGTTTGTAATCAAACGTTTTTGAATTTTCTCAATTTGTTTCCACTGCATCTTGGTTGTGCTGCTAGCCCATAGTTCACAACCGTAAAGAATCACCGGAATCACTAGAAGCCCAAAAAGAGTTAGGGTGGTTTTCCAGTCCCACAGCTCTGCCTCTCTACACCTATTTTGAAGAGCATAAAATGCTTTCCAACCCCCTAAAGTTCTTTTCTTTCTACAACCATCCCAACTTAAATTTTTGTTGAAGTCAATTCCGAGGTATTTGTAATCTACAACTTCTTCCAAAATGCTACCTCCAAAATAGAACTTATGTTGGTTATGCTTTCTTTTGTTAGAGAAAACAACTACTTTCGTTTTGCTAATATTGACTTGCATCCCAACCCTTTTACAAAAATGCTCAAGGGAATGTAAATGCTCTTGCAAACCAAGAGCCGAATTAGCAATCAATATAAGGTCATCTGCGTACAAAAGAAGTCTGATAACGAACTTGCCCAAATGGATGCCGTCACCCCCTTGCGAATTTAGCCACTCTTCAAGCTTGTCAATATATAACCCAAAAAGGGTAGGAGACAATGGGCAACCTTGCTTGACCCCGATATCGCTTCTAAAACTTTCAGAAATGCCAGCTGAAGTTCTGATTTTGACTTTCACCTCTTCGTACAACCTATGCACAGCTGCTCTGAAATGCTTGGGAACCCCGAGTTCCTCCATTATGCCCCAAAGCTTATCCCTAGGAATCGTGTCAAAGGCTTTTCTGAAATCAACAAAGCAACAAAAAACTTCTTCCTTATTTTCCCAACCTTTTTCAATGATGTGCCTTAAAGTTATACAATGATCAAATGTGGAATGTTTAGGTCTAAAACCTGCTTGCCCTTTAGCACGTTTATTTCTTTCTTCTGCCCACTTGCTAATTTTCTTTTCCAACATGCTTCCAAATAACTTTGCAAACAAGGAGTTTATCATTATGGTTCTATAATTGGAAGGATTATTGACGTCACCACTCTTGAAAAGAGGTATTGCCATACTAGTTGTCCAATCTGTGGGGAACCCCTGCTGTAAGATGTTGTTGAAAATTTTTGTGATGTGAGGTGAAAGAAATTTTAAGCCCCACTTTAGATACTCTGCTTGGAGTTCATCTAACATTGTTCATGGCTGCGCAAACTGTATTAATTATGACATTGTTCAGATTTTGTTAGGGATGATGACTCTGAATAGTGTCACGATGATAACTTTGATAATAAAAAGCCTTCAGCTTAACTTATTCATTCTCAACCTACTACCAATATGATCATTAACTCAGTCAATTTTTGTTCCATTTCTTTTATTCATTAATGCAATTCATTATGACAGTCAATTTTGTTGCGCTGAAATGACCCACATTTCTCCATTAATGCATTTCAATGTGATTAATGTAAATTTTTGTTGTAGAATATAGGTGGGATTTTCCATCGTTTTTACTTGGTTTTAGGTATGGAGGTTAATGGGGACAAGTCTTGCTTATATCACTCTAAGGATGTTGGAGGATCCTATGCAAATATTGAAGTCCTTTTTAATTTCAAATCATTACTTTTTGAAAAGGGTTTCATCTACTTGGGCTTTCACTTAAAACCCACATGCTATGTGTGGAGGATTGGAAGTGGATTGTTGAGAAATATCAAAAGAGGATCAAGATTTGGTCTTTGAAATGGTTATTTAAAAGGGGGAGAATAATCTTAGTACAGGCGGTATTGTAGCACTTATCAGTCTACTGGACTCACCTTTTCATGATACCTAAATCCATCATAGGAAAAATCAAAAGTCTATTAGCTATCTTCATCTAGGAAGGTGGAAGAGAGAATAGAAAATATCACCTTCTTAGTTGGGAATCGATCTCATGCCCAAAACAATGGGGGGATGGGGTATTCTGGATGTGAACATTTTTGGCAGAGCCCTCCCTGTCAAATCATTATGGAGATGTATGCACTCTCCTGGAATATGGCATGAGATAATTAAATACAAATATATGGGACTACAACATGTGGAAGACTTGTATACTAGGGGATAGGAGAAAATAAAGAAAGGCTCACATATCTGGAATGGATTTATGAAGGTGAGAAAACAATACATTGAAAGTTTCAGATGGAGTTTTGGAACTGGTTGCAAGATCCTGATTGGGCAACTGTACATCTGGGACATCGACGTTGGGTCTACCATTAGCACGGAGCTGCGAAATCATCTTAGTAAGAGAGGGGTTTTTCACCTGGTACAGATCATTGATAAATCGGTGACTGAGGTATCGGTTTGGATGGAGCCGGAAGCACTTAACATTCTGGAGGCCGTGAAAGGGGAATGATAGAGATATCTGTATGTATTAAATGAGGTTGGCCTTATCCATAACAGAATTTGGGATCAAGCCATCTAGGGGGGACACTAAATAAGGGAAAAGTTATAACAAAAGAAATATATTTATGGATTTATAAAGAAAATCACAGTGATATTAGAAAGTGTTGGTTCAACATAATACGGAAGGAAAATATCCAAATTAAAATGATTACTTTCTTATGGCTTGTCTGGAAGGACATGAACCTCACATGGGATAACCTTCAGATGAAAGGAAAGACTGGTTCTAGTTTATGTAGGATGTGCTCCAGAGACAATGAAAGCAACAAACACCTATTTATGATTTTGTTTTCACTAGGAAAGTACATCTAATTATATGCTCACATATAAATTCTATGGCTCCACATTACACAACCACTGAAGAGTGCATTAAATGGTGGTATGGTAAGGGGAAATTATACAACATCATGCCTATTATTTTGCATTGGTATATGTGGGTTGCTAGAAACAGATGGATTTTTGAGGAGATGGTCTGCACGCTAGATATGGTTGCTACACAGATTATGAGAAGATGGAATAGCTCTACCACTCACCTGAAGCCCCCTCGTGACCTCTCTATTAGGAACAGACCTTTCGAGATCCATTATCCTGCAGGATTTTTTGATGGCGTGACACAACAATCTAGATGTGGCTGTGGAGCGTGGCTCATGATATCGCCACAATGTCACTATAAACTCTATTGGTTTGGGGGCCAAGGCACAAACATGAAGGAAAAAATCCTTGCTCTCTGGGGATTATTATGGTTTACAAAGCAATTATACATTGACAGACTGTGGGTTTTCGAGGATTCCAAAGTCCTCATTGAGCACTTGAACAACAGATTTCAGTTGACGCTTGGGAATCTCACATCCTGGCTGGACAGGATAAGAAATTTGAGGAACACTTTCACTACTATAACTTTCCACCATGTCTATTGAGAGAAAAACCAAGTTGCGGATAGGCTATCGAAGAAAGGACTAAATAGCATATTTGGAGAAATGCAATATGAACTTGTTGATGGCTCTAGATATGAGGCTACACGGGTGGTAAATTTTTTCTGAGCCTATGTTTTTTAGGCTGTTGTAGGTATTTTAAATTTTTTTGGTAATTTTTGTAAAATGGTTGGTATTTAGTTTTATAGGTGCAGGCTTGTACTAGGATATTATTAGTTCAGAATATGGACATAAGGCAACATGCTGACTGCTATTTTTAATATGCTTTAATTATGATAAAAAGACGTAAATAGATCTAACGTGATTTAATGCAGAGATCAAGATAATTGATTAGTAGATCATGTATATTTAACTGTAAAGAATTATGATAACCTAAATATGAACATAGACAGGAAATGAAATCTCTGAATTCTAATGTAAAAGTTTTGATGATATGTACTGATACTCAATATAAACCAAAATTTTCCTTACTGAAAAAAAAATATAGGTAGTATTATTGTAAATTTTTGTTGTTATAGAATATAGAAAAGATTACTGTAAATTGACTCCAAAAATTAAAACTTTTGACATCGGAGTTGGTAATGGATTTGTTTTTATATTGTTACGCCGATAGGCATAGCCCCCTATCGGAAATCGCTTCATTAGTGATTATGCTAATTAATTTTTGTCATCCGATGGTCTAGATTGAAAGATGTCGGTATATTCTCATCGCTGCCACTCAATCAATGGATCAAATCTACCCCACTAACTTCCTTGCATATCTAAATCACATGTTTAAACCGTACTTAAATTAATTTTTTACAAATCTTGATTAAAAATTTACTGTACCATTTATGAATTGCCACCTATCTAGATTAACAAGTGATAATTCAAACTTAATTTCCACCTAATTGATGGTTCAAATTCTCACAATCGCATCACACTACTGAACCATCACGGATGACATGAATCTGTAACGACTATGATTTGCCACCTAATTGATGGTTCAAATTCTCACAATCGCATCATGCTACTGAACAATCGCGGATGACACGACTCTATAATGGCTCTGATGGTTGAAATTCTGGAGGGGTCAGTACTGTCCGATCTTTCATTAGATCATCCCATCCTGAACTAAGACGAGTTGATCTTTTTTAAGCTGATCGTTTCTAGTGCTGAGGGATTTTTTCGCTTCGATTCCTTTGCGTTTTTATAGGTTCAAAGTTGATCAAACATACTCACTTGTCAGAGCAATTATCTTGGGGAAAATGAGCTGCAGAATAGGGCAGACACAAGGCGTATGGGAAGTGGAAGGCAGTAACCCTGCTACTTCCAAACCAAAGCTAAAAAAAGGACTCTAGTCACCCGATAAAGATAACCAACTCACCAATTATATCATGAGAAAAGGCCTCGTCAGATGCTGGAACTATGTGGCCAAGCAGGCTGGTAAGGATCTTGTTCCTCTCTAATTTCATTCAGTTTTTCTCTACTTTCTGCTCAATTCAATTGGATATAACTCCTTTTAAAAACCCAATTCAATTTAATGTAATGTTGGTCTTATTCTTTAACTCAAACCCATTGCAATAATAACTGTGATCCTCTTCAGAAATCACGGATTCCACTTTAGGAAAATGATAATACTTTACAAAAAAGACAAAAACATAGAATATGTACATCTCCTAAAATATACAACAAATAAATCTGTAACTTATTCATAAGGTTTCTGCAATGCATATACATTTATACAGGTCTGTAGAGATGTGGAAAGAGCTGTAGGCTGAGATGGATTAACCACTTACGCCCTGGCCTTAAACGTCATCCAATTTCATTGCAGGAAGAGCGCCTCATCATAAAATTACAATCCATTCTTGGCAACAGTTTTCTATTTTGTTTCGTGCCTACGCTTTCAGTCAACATTAATCTCACTTTTTTTCTTTGGATCTTTATCACTTTTTTCTCCATGTCGGCATTCTTGTAAAGTATTGTTTTTTCGGTTTAGTGTATGAAAGTGCACTTCAAATTTTAATCTTGTGACTAGTGAAAACAATAGCATCGACGTAATTAATTAATGAAAATCCTTCAATTCTGAAACCATTAAACCCATTAAGCACTCCACGCATAAAATTTAATGTTCCACGAATCAATAATAAAAGGTGAATTTTAAATTTCCAAAATCTAATATGAAAAGAATAGCAAAGTGGTCATTTACATATTTTTGCTTCTCACGTAAGGTATTTTTCAAATGAGTTCCCATCATTTCATATTATTATTGATGACAGTTTTATTGAGACAATATCACTTTCAGGTTGCAGTAAGTACGTACTCATCTTTCTTACATTACAAAATAGTTAAAGAGTTACAATATTAAACCAACAATTTTAGTATGCACTAAATAAATATTACAACACTAAATATTGATTTGGAACAAAATTCGGTTAGATGATTATTAGTGACATAATTATAAACTATAGACTATTAATTTCAATCCCCAATCGTTGTTGTACTGGAGAGAAAATATATACAAGTATTCCCAGCTGGACTAAGGGATTTCCATGGTTTGTGGGACAAAAAAAATCACGTCTACCTTGATTTAAATCTACAACCTCTAACCATTAACCAACTCACAATATAATAAACAACCTACAATAATATTACAACTTAATAAAAACACCTCAATCATTTTATTGGTTTATGTTTATGATTTTTTCCATTAAATTAATTTTATAATGATATTGTTATAGCATAATAAGAAAACATTTGAATGAAAGAAAAAAATGGGTGTCGATAAAGGACAACAATACAGAAAATAACTCCTAAGAGCACAAAACAGCAACTCAAATATTCTATCGTGTTGTGATAAGACTTTAATCACCATAGATATTTCCTAGCTCAAAACACATGGAATGAAATCCCTATTTTAGCCATATAACTCTACGGTAATTGAAAGGAAGGTAACCTCGGGGCCCAGCGTTAACGGGCCATCCACATCCAACGACGGCTAGCACATCGCATCGCTTTGGATGATCCGACGTCCCCAACTGAGTTTCTCATATTTTTCCCACCCTGAGGTTAATGCACAAAAATAACGCGAAAGAGATGGTTTTCATAAACCGCCTGAGGCCTACGTGTCAATCAATGGGCAATATCGCATTGTTTTTATGAAAACAACTTTCCAATCCTTCGATCACGTGAATACCAACGTCTCTCTTCTCCGGTTTCAATGCTCCCGCAAGGTTCCATCCTCTTGGCTCGAGGTTCCGTCAGTGCTTCACCAATCGTATTATAACGAAATTACCTCCGGTTTGTTATCATCAATAATTATAGTATCCGTAGGACTTGATATAATTGCGTAATATAATGACAAAGCTATGAGTAGCCATATCCGACAACAATCATAAAACAAAGAACTACAGGATTATGATGACTTTGTCACACGCTGAATGTTATCACAAATTTCTAATGAATTCACTGAGAATGATGGTGTAACTGCGATGTGAGGTGGCTTACAGGGATGCTAGAATGTTGTAGGTTCATTCCTCTAATGGGAAAATTCTCTACACTTGACCCTTCATATAAACCAAATAGGATGATATTGCAACGTTTTAGACGAAGACACAGTATTAGTATACATTCTTTCTAACTAAAATTGATTGTAAGAGATGTAATTATGTGTTAGAAACTTATTTGTAAATGTATGATTGCGATAGAAGCTCTCAACTTTGTGTTTTGTCGTGGAGTTTATTGTCTGGATGCTTGGTGTCGTTGCCAAAGTCATTTTCACAAACATTCGATCTCTTTGAATCGTAATCATTGAATGATATGGAGTTTTAAAAGGCATGTGAAGATGACAAATAAAGGCGCAATGTGCCAAGGTTCACCAAAAGAAAGAACACGCATTAGTTTGATAATCGTGCAATTGGAGGCATTAGTTCCTGAAACAATGTGACATGAGGAAAAATATATATTTGTTTGAATAGGCATCATTCCTTTTAGTGATGTTCGATTTAGTTATCGTTTTTTACCTTAATGTGTTATTAAAAGTGAATTTTGAATCATACCATGAGATATGATATGTCTTTTATGATATCAACGTATAATCTTATTTTTATAATGAGTGGTATTTTTTTAAAGAACTTAGATATATACATATGGTTTATGTATGGCCATATCATATGTTTTATGATACAAGGTTTTATGAACCAAAGTTCAGAATTTTATAAGCGTTTCTTTCCTAATTAATAATTTTGATTTGAAATATCTCAAGGATACAAATAATAACTATTATTAGTTTTTAGAATCTTCTAATTAATATGTAATATTTTTTATCATAAAAGTATTGGTTATTATAATTTTTATGTGATGTTTTGTGAGGAAATTGTTTATTAGCTTTTTGTTTTAGGTATAGTTAAAATACTTACTCAGATATTAAATTAGTACACTAATATAATTAATTTATCTTAAACCTAGTTTGATTTATAAATATATAATATTATGTGATAATAAACCCCTCACAAATTATTATACAACCCAGTTGCTCATGCATGCATGTTCCTTGAATTATTTGACAATGGAAAAATAAATAGGAATGAAATATTATGGAAATCTCTTTGATGATCTCTTTGATATGCTAATAAAAGCTCTACTCTTATGCACATCACAATATTTTTCCTAAAACTAGATTTTATATGAATATTTGAGAGTAGTTTAGTGACGTCATAATTTTGTTTAGAAGATAATGATAAATTCGGTAAGATTTTAGCTAAATCGAGTGTAAAATTTTGGAAATTTAAGTTATTATTATCAAGGTTTTGGATTTTCCTCATAGTGTTAATCCATTTTAAAAAAAATTATTTCAACACTACATCAATCACTTATTTTTGAAAATTTCCTCTAGTGATTCTAACAAGAAATTTATAATTTATGAAAAATTGTAACAATAATAATAACTCCTTTCTATTAAAAAAAATAAATATATCCATAATAATTGTGAGATGATCATCCCCTTATGTTTTATTTCTATTTCTATTTCTATTACTATTACTATTACTATTAGTAACATGCTAACCTCATATTATGTAAATTGTTGTAAATCATTTACTTCATTTTAGGTTTTTAATAATTTTCCCTTAGGTTCACCAATTCCTTTGATTTAGAATATTAAACCCTTCAGTTTATTATTTCTTTTGGTTTATATTATTCATATTCCCTCGGGATTATTAAGCTATTGTGTCTTTAATATTTTTCCTTTCGTCTTATTGGTCCCTTAGGTTATTAATATTTTTCCCTTGGGTTCACCAATTCCTTTGGTTTCTAATATTAAACCCTTGGGTTTATTAGTGCTTTTGGTTTATGATATGAATAATCTATCAATGTCATCCATGATCAAATGTCACATTCTGACAAATATTGTCTCAATATGAAAATCACCCATGGCCAACCATGGTCGTAGTTGGTCCAACGTCACATCGTGACAACAATTGTCTCAATGTTTAAATAAATTCTCTTGGGTTCACCAATTCCTTTGATTTATAATATTAAACCCTTGGGTTTATTAGTTCTTTTAGTTTATAATATGAATAATCGATCAATGTCATCCATGATCAAATGTCACATTCTGAAAAACATTGTCTCAATATAAAAGTCACCCATGGACAACCATGGTCATAGCGTCCAACGCCGCATTGTGACAACAATTGTCTCAATGTTTAAATCAATTCCCTTGGGTTCACTGATTCCTTTGGATTGTAATATTAAACCATTGGGTTTATTAGTTCTTTTGGTTTATAATATGAATAATTGATCAATGTCATCCATGATCAAACGACACATCCTGACAAATATTGTCTCACTATGAAAATCACCCATGGCCAACCATGGTCATAGTTGGTCCAATGTCACATTGTGACAACAATTGTATCAATGTTTAAATCAATTCCCTTGGGTTCACCAATTCCTTTAGTTTATAATTTGTTGGGTAATGGTTTTCCCTTGGGTTCACCGATTCCTTTGGTTTATAATATTAAACCCTTGGGTTTATTAGTTCTTTTGGTTTATAATATGAATAATTGATCAATGTCATCCATGATCAAATGTCACATTCTGACAAATATTGTCTCAATATGAAAATGACCGATGGCAAACCATGGTCATAGTTGGTCCAACGTCGCATTGTGACAACAATTGTATCAATGTTTAAATCAATTCCCTTGGGTTCACCAATTCCTTTGATTTATAATATGAATAATTGATCAATGTCATCCATGATCAAATGTCACATTCTGACAAATATTGTCTCAATATGAAAATCACCCATGGCCAACCATGGTCATAGTTGGTCCAACGTCACACCGCGGAAAACAATTGTCTCAATGTTTAAATCAATTCCTCAAGTTCACCAATTCCTTCGGTTTATAATATTAAACCCTTGGGTTTATTAGTTCTTTTGGTTTATAATATGAATAATCGATCAATGTCATCCATGATCAAATGTCACATTCTGGCAAATATTTTCTCAATATGAGAATCGCCCATGGCCAACCATCCTCATAGTTGGTCTAACGTTGCATTGTGACAACAATTGTCGCAATGTTTAAATTAATTCCATTGGGTTCACCAATTCATTTGGTTTATAATATTAAACCCTTGGGTTTATTAATTTTTTTGGTTTACAATATGAATAATCGATCAATGTCATCCATGATCAAATGTCACATTCTGACAAACATTGTCTCAAAATGAAAATCACCCATGGCCAACCATGGTCGTAGTTGGTCCAATGTCGCATTGTGACAACAATTGTCTCAATGTTTAAATCAATCCCTTTGGTTTATAATATTAAACACTTGGGTTTATTAGTTCTTTTGGTTTATAATATGAATAATCGATCAATTTCATCCATGATCAAATGTCACATTCTGACAAATATTGTCTTAATATGAAAATCACCCATGCTAATAAGCATGTTCAGTTGTCCAAGCAACGTCGCATTGTGACAAAAATTGTCTCAATGTTTAAATCAATTCCCTTGGGTTCACCAATTCCTTTGGTTTATAATATTAAACCCTTGGGTTTATTAGTTCTTCTGGTTTATAATATGAATAATCGATCAATGTCATCCATGATCAAATGTCACATTCTGACAAGTATTGTCTCAATATGAAAATCACCCATGGCCAACCATGGTCATAGTTGGTCCAACGTCACACTCTGACAACAATTGTCTCAATGTTTAAATCAATTCCCTTGGGTTAACCAATTCCTTTGGTTTATAATTTGTTGGGTAATGGTTTTCCCTTGGGTTCACCAATTCCTTTGGTTTATAATATGAATAATCGATCAATGTCATTCATGATGAAATGTCACATTCTGACAAACATTGTCTCAATATAAAAATCACCCATGGCCAACCATGGTCATAGTTGGTCCAACGTCGCATTGTGACAACAATTGTCTCAATGTTTAAATCAACTCCCTTGGGTTCACCAATTCCTTTGGTTTATAATCTGTTGGGTAATGGTTTTCCCTTGGGTTCACCAATTCCTTCAGTTTATAATATTAATAATCGATCAATGTCATCCATGATCAAATGTCACATTCTGGCAAATATTGTCTCAATATGAAAATTTCCCATGGCCAACCATGGTCATAGTTGGTCCAACGTCGCGTTGTGAAAACAATTGTCTCAATGTTTAAATCAATTCCCTTGGGTTCACCAATTACTTTGGTTTATAATATTAAACCCTTGGGTTTATTAGTGTTTTTGGTTTATAATATGAATAATCGATCAATGTCATCCATGATCAAATGTCACATTCTGACAAACATTGTCTCAATATGAAAATCACCCATGGCCAACCATGGTCATAGTTGGTCCAACATCGCATTGTGATAATAATTGTCTCAATGTTTAAATCAATTCCCTTGGTTTCACCAATTCCTTTGGTTTATAATTTGTTGGGTAATGGTTTTCGTTTGGGTTCAACAATTCCTTTGGTTTATAATATTAAACCCTTGGGTTTATTAGTTCTTTTGGTTTATAATATGAATAATCGATCAACGTCATCCATGATAAAATGTCACATTCCGACAAATATTGTCTCAATATGAAAATCACCCATGGCCAAGCATGGTCATAATTGGTCCAACGTCGCATTGTGACAACAATTGCCTCAATGTTTAAATCAATTCCCTTGGGTTCACCAATTCCTTTGGGTCTATAATATTAAACCCTTGGGTTTATTAGTTCTTTTGGTTTATAATATGAATAATCGATGAATTTCATCCATGATCAAATGTCACATTCTGACAAATATTGTCTCAATATGAAAATCACCCATGGCCAAGCATGGTCATAGTTGGTCCAACGTCGGATTGTGACAACAATTGTCCTAATGTTTAAATCAATTCCCTTGGGTTCACTAATTGCTTTGGTTTAATATTAAACCCTTGGGTTTATTAGTTCTTTTGGTTTATAATATGAATAATCGATCAATGTGATCCATGATCAAATGTCAGATTCTGACAAATATTGTCTCAATATGAAAATCACCCAAGACCAACCATGGTCATAGTTGTTCCAACGTTGCATTGTGACAACAATTGTCTCAATGTTTAAATCAATTCCCTTGGGTTCACCAATTCCTTTGGTTTATAATTTTTTGGGTAATGGTTTTCCCTTGGGTTCACCAATTTCTTTGGTTTATAATATTAAACCCTTGGGTTTATTATTTCTTTTTATTTTATAATATGAATAATAAATCAATGTCATCCATGATCAAATGTCACATTCTGAAAAATATTGTCTCAATATGAAAATCACCCGTGGCCAACCATGGTCATAGTTGGTCCAACATCGCATTGTGACAACAATTCTCTCAATGTTTAAATCAATTCCCTTGGGTTCACCAATTCTTTTGGTTTATAATATTAAACCCTTAGGTTTTATTAATCTATATTGTTTTTAATATTGCCCTTAGCCTTATTGATCCCTTAGGTTTTTAATATTTATCCCTTGGGTTCACCGATTCCTTTGGTTTATAATATTAAAACCTTGGGTTTATTAGTTCTTTTGGTTTATAATGTTAATCACACATTGGGTTTATTACTCTCTTGAGTTTAAAATATTAATTCTTAGGCTTTATTAATTTCTTAGATTTTTCAGTTTAAAATATTAATTCTTAGGGTTTATTAATCTCTATTGTTTTTAATATTCATCCGTTAGGTTTATAATATTTATCCCTTGGGTTCGTTGATTCCTTTGGTTTATAATATTAAACCCTTGGGTCTATTAGTTCTTTTGGCTTATAATGTTAATAATCTCGTTGGTTTATTAATATCTTATGTTTAAAATACTGATTCTTATGGATTATTAATTTATTAGGTTTTTTAGTTTAAAATATCAATTCTTACAGTTTATTAATCTCTTGTGTTTTTAATATTGATCCCTTATGTTTTTAATATTTATCCGTTGGGTTCACCAACTCCTTTGGTTTATAATATTTAAACCTTTGGTTTATGATGACATTGGGTTTGTATTATTAATTATCCCTTGGGTTTATTAATATCTTCACTTTAAAATATTAATTGTTAGGGTTTATTAATCTCTTAGGTTTTTTGTTTTTAAATATTGTTTCATATGCTTTATTACTCTCTTGAGTTTAATATATTAATTCTTAAAGTTTATTACTTTCTTATGTTTTTGGGTTTAATATTATTAATATGTTAATATATATTATTAATAAATATTATAATATTTATTAATAATATATATTAATATTATTATAATATTATTAATAATATAACCAACTATGATATAATATATATTAATATATATTATTGACATATTATTAGTTCTTTTGGTTTATTAATAATATAACCATCTATGATACTAATATATTAATAAATATTATAATATTATTTATTATTAATATATATTATTATTAAATATTATAATATTATTAATATATCAATATTTATTAATATTATTATTATATTAATAAATATTATTAATATATATTATATATATTTCAAGTTAATATATAGTATGTATATAGTTAATATTATTAATATATATTATTAATAAATATTATAATATTATTAATATATCAATCAATATTATTAATATATATAAAATATTTTTGTGATTTTAATCATAATTAATATATTAATAAATATTCTTATTAATATATAATATATATATTTCAAGTTAATATAATAAAATTATTATATATAATATTTATTTATTGATATATAAATTAATGTGATGGGTAGCGGATATAGGTCTATCGGCGTATATCAACCACATTGGTAAATGTGGTTGTAAATCTATTTTATTTTTTTATTTTTTTCAGAAAGAAAAAAACGTTGTTTTCATTAACAGTTCATATATCATGACATTACATTCTCATCTTGAGTAGATAAGAAAATCGCGATCCATCATCCTTATAATTGAGACAACTTCTAAGTAAGAAAGGAGTCAAAAACTAAAAACATGTAGGAATCAAAACATTTCTGGGGGGAGAAAACACCCAATCCATATTACGAGTCCAGATAAAGAAATCATCCAAAATCGAACCCACTATATGAGAATATTGAAAAATTCAGGTACTGGACTCATCAATGATAAACAAGAAAAAAGGAGATAACAGAGAACAAAGGTGTCCGCTGGCTCACTTGAGAAAAATCGTGAATAGGCTCGCTTGATGTGTTATCGATCAAGAAAATGTATACCGGCTCGCTTGATGTGTAATCCTCCATGATAATGTAATCGACTCATTTGTATTATAATATAACAGGCTTGCTTGTACTGTTCCTTCCTGAACTGGCTCGCTTGATGAGATCATTAAAGAGCATGAATTGATAATGACGTGTAGACAGCTTCTAATAGAAAGTCATATGCCTTATCCTTTAAATATGAATTTCACATATATATTGAAGGTTTTAATAAAATCCGAGTAGTCGATTAAATGTATATACAAGCTCGCTTGATAAAGGAGGATATGATCAGGCTCGCTTGATAAAGGAGGATATGATCAGGCTCGCATGTATGTGGATTATGGGGAATGTATGATGGTATGTAGTCAACCAAAAAACAGTTCAAGAGTTAGCAAAAAAATATGCCGGACCATGTAGATGTAAAAATTACCGGATATTAACTACGTAGTTTTGTCTGAACTTTTAAGGCATTAGGATTGCAGTATCTCATATTTGAACCCCGTCCCTGTAGTGAACCACTTGTATAAAACCAAAATATGAAAGTAACCCCCTTTTGGACAGTCCGTCAGCACGCGTATTCAGGTCTTTGTAGATATGGGTGATAGGAGGAGATCCCAGTCTATGCCATAGCCGCCGGACTCTGCTGATCCAGCCCTGAAGATCTAGACTATGAATTTGGAGCCTACCCATGATACAACCAACAATCAGATCAGAGTCCCCATAAATATGAATCTCCGATAATTCCATGTCAACTGCAGCTAATAGCCCACCCCACAGGGCCATGATCTCAGCCTTGTTATTGGTCCCCGGTCCACCATTCCAGCGCATATGTATCCTCTCACGGTCCGATAGCTTTATCCAAGCGCCACACCCTGTATTACCTTCTTTGCAAGCTCCATCGAAAAAAACAGCTGGGAGGGCAATCTCGTGTGGACGAATCATGCGAGACCCATCAATTGATTGGATAACATTGATGGGACAATCATTAATCCAAACCATAATAACATTATATATGTTGGGCAGATTGAATGGGGATCCATCAAAAATGAGCTGGTTCCTGGCGATCCAAACTTCCCAAATAAAAAAGAAGGGCAGCGATCTAAATTTTCTATTCAATGTATCCCATTCACCTGCGACAGAGATAAAATCAATCGGAATCCAGGCAGGATCAATGAAGTGCACAGAGAACAATTTCCATAATTGAATGACCACGGGGCATTGAAAGAAGAGATGTTCAATTGACTCCTTCGAATGACCACAAATAGAGCATCTACTAGGTCCCATAATGCCCCTTTTCAGCAGGTTACTCCAAGTGAGTATTTTATTTTTATATATGCCTATCGGCGTATATCAACCATATTAATAAATATAATGTGGTTGTGCTAGTTGGTATCTTCTTACAGTATTATTGACGGTTCCAAAAATTTGAATCGGAATAAGACTATTGCAAATCGATTCAAACACTAAAACTCCATAGACCAGAGAAATAAAAAAAAAAAATTAATAATGTACACGTTGAGGAAATGTATGGAAGCATTGCAAAAAACAAAAAGGACGGGAAAAAGTACATGTGTGTTCATGTTAGTCTATTGTTTATTTTTACAAATATCGATAGTTTTATATATTTTTGCAAGATCTATAATTATATATATTTGACTATATTCTCTACTCCCGTTATTAATAGTTTAATGGACTTCTACGTCCGAGATCGGAGTGATCATTTAAAGTTCTATTATGGGGTTTTACTTTAATCTCAATATATATTGTGGATATATATTTCATCATAATGCGTAATTTCAAAATTATGCAAATGAAAATGTTTTATTTAATGTTTTATGAAATATAAGTAAAAGTAAATAAATGATTAAAATTATTATAATAAAATATATAATATTTATTATATTTATTAAAATAAATAGACTCCGCTCCAAAATCATCTTGAGACATTTCACAAAACAATGTATTACTTAATTATTAATATATAATAGTATGGGTTACATATTACGTGATAATATTGCAATAATAAAGGTTTTATAGGAGGATATACATTATTGTATTTAAAAATATTGTAGTTTAATTAATTTGTCTTGTAGAGATTTTGCTTTAATTTTTTTATGGTGTTGAATCACTATCAAAGATTTTTTGAATTTTTTTTTTGCCCAGATTCCAACACTTAATCTTTAAAAATATTTGTAAATATTATATGTTTTTTATTTTTTTAAAGTATCTTTTACTTGATTTTATTTACAATATCATTTAACATCAATAACCTACCCTGATTGTTCTAAAAGTTGCTCTCCACCCCATGCATATTCTTCCATTCACATGCATAGAATTTTGTCAAAAAATGTAAAATTTCCATATAAAATCTATACAAATAATAGTTTTATCTAACTATTTTACTCTAATTTAATAATAAAATTATTTACAATGTAAATCTGGTTCATTTCAATAATTAAACTAAGTGGAAAAAAAAATAATAAGTATTTAATCTTATTACAAATATTACTATATACTAATTTGCTGTATTATTGTTGTTTTTCTAAAATCTTATGCATGATCGCGGCTATTTAGAGTTAAAGCGACCAATGACGGAGTGGGATATCTATCATCCAAACGTCCCGGAACCCCAGTCGTCTGTGCAGAGAGCCAATGGGGATAATGACTGATACATCAAGATAATGTTTTGTTAAGTTCAATGAACTGTCTGTGCAGATTTCATTCTATCTTTTCAAAACAGAATTCCAGTGGTGGGTGATTAGAGATTGTTGGTTAGAAGAACAGTTATCTGCTAAAGATAAAGTGGATTGCAATTTCTAGTGTCCTTTTGTTATGTGTCTAGCAGACTTTTGAGTCTTCCTTTACAACTCTACAATAAGCGCAATACATAATCTTATCGAAGTAAGATGTGCATCAAAAATTAGTTTGTTCTTATCTTAGTGTTTGTTTAGGTGAGTAAGTCCGACGAAATCTCGTCATATCTCTCTTTATGACATTTAGAAGGATTAATTGCTACATAGATCCATACATAGGTATTGTATCGTTACTACATTGTTTTAACGGTTATAAAAGTGAAACTTACCCAAATGTTTTTCAATTCTGGTAAAAATATCCATACCCTAGAATTGATGATGGGAACTTTATTTGGACTATCTGTGGCCTAGAATTGATGATAGGAAGGTTGAGAATCTTACTGCCCTGCTGCCAATAGGTATTCTGCATTGGTATTTAGCTGATTTTAAAATAATTTTTATTATAATTTTTTTATTTTGATATAAAATTTTAATTAAATATGTAAAACAATGTGATAAAAAGAAAAATAATTATAAATCAAAAATTTTAAAAAAATACCATCAAAATTTTAATAATTTAATATAAAATAAATTTATTATTAATTAAAAAAAAAAATATTATTACAAGTTAAAATAAATAAAGCTACATTTCAACAAAATTTAATATATATATTTTTATATTATTATTAAAAAATAGTATTTTAATAAAATTTAATATATATGAAATCTAAAGAAATCTATGTAAATTGGAATCTATATCTCGCATAACATAAAATGTTTTATTAGAACTACATTGAAAACTTAATCACTTCTTCAAAAAGAAAAATTGGATTTAATCTATGGAATTTGTTTGTTGTGTAAAACAAAAAGACTTTCCTCAAACCAAATTTGGAAGTTTGAAATATGTATCCGCTTCCTCTTTAGTGTGAACTAACTCGCCGTGTAAATAGGTATCTAAAATCTAAATGGGTAGGGGAGCGAGGCTAGTAGTTGCGCGACCTCACTACATGGACTGTTTTTTACACTTGGTTGGACATGTCAACCATACGACATGTGACCATCATGCTCTGCCATCTTTCTACGTCATTGCATGCAATCTACCTCTGTCACATCGCACGGTTTAGGGTTTCTCACTAGGTGACTTCTTGAGGGTGTTTTCCTCCCCGTTCATTCTTATTATGGCTTGAAACTGGCGCTGTTCTGCTACGTTGGTTCCTGTGTATGTGGTGTCTATTTCTAGTGTATGTGGTGTCCATTTCTGGTGTATTTGGTGTCCATTTTTTGCGTGTAATGGCAGTTGTTCGACTGCAGAGGTGTGTTGTTTGGCTGTGGAGGTGGGGTGTGGGTGTAGTGAAAATTTTCAGTTCTTGGGTGGCATGCCATTTTTGTGGGTTTCCATGTCCTGCAATATGGTTCAAAATTGGAGGGAACATTACTCCATTTCACCCGCTTGTTCGACCCATCACTGGACACAATGATTGGCTCGTTATAGCAGGCATTTAGAGGTTGGACGCAATGGTGTCATCGTTCTTTGGTAGGATTCTTCATCTTTCCATCCATAACTGCAACTGTGTTTGTCAACACATCAGTTTTCTCAATATTCACACCATTATGCTTGTGGTTTTCATTTTGTAATTCTTCTGGCTTTTGTGATAACTTAGCCTTTTCATATAATTTGGGCGTTTTCCACTGGTTAAAGGGTTTTATGGGATATTTGGGATTTGGGGTTTTTCTATGGCTTTTGTGGGTATTTTTGTGGCTTATGTGGGGTTTTTGTAGCCTTTGTGGATTTGGGGTCTTTTTGTGGCTTTGTGGCTACCATAATTTGTGGCTTATGCTGAGATATAATTTGGGGTTTTCCACTGGTTAAAGGGTTTTAAGTGATTACTTCAAGAATAATTATGAAGATGCATGGATATTAGATAAAAGGGATTCTATGGGTTTTTATGTGGCTTCTGTGGGTTTTTCTGTGGCTTATGTGAGGTTTTCAGTGGCTTCTATGGATTTGGGGCTTTTATGTGACTTTTGCGGCTACCAGAATTTGTGGCTTTTGTGGCTTCTATGGCTTAGGTTGAGATATAATTTGGGGGTTTTATACTGGTTAAAGGGTTTTATGGAATTATTTCAGGAGTGATTATGAAGATGCATGGATATTGGATATAAGGGCTTCTGTGGGTTTTTCTATGGCTATAGTCAAAATTGTGTTGCTTATGGTTCTTATGTTGATGATTCGAGTCTAAGCTCGTCAATGTGCAAGAGATAGCATGGTGCCCCTTCCTTTTCTCGTGTTTCTTTCTGGAATTTTTTCTTCCATTATTATTGTCTTATCTTATTTCAAGATTATTTGCCTCTATT
This sequence comes from Pinus albicaulis, assembly GCA_034641835.2. NCBI lineage: Eukaryota > Viridiplantae > Streptophyta > Pinopsida > Pinales > Pinaceae > Pinus > Pinus albicaulis. Next base: position 958,109,784 of record CM076575.1, read on the forward strand.
ATGGTCATCACCACTAGTTTTAGACTTTATTCCATGTGACTTATTGATCTAGGGGATCAAAAATATGCTGAAAAGTAAAATTTCTCACATTATCCAGAAACTAGTGCCAAATCATAGATCTCATCTTTCTGATTCCAATGACACTTGAATCGCCTCAATCTAACATAGTATGAGGAATTTATCGTGTTTTGAAGTTTTTGACAAACAACTAAAATGTCAACTTGCAGGGTTGACTGAACAGTATACGATTTCCATATGGCAGTATGTACGATGACATCATGTTGACATCATTAAGATGACTAGGAGGTACGATGGTCGAACGGGCCAATCTCAAGCTGAAAAGTGGCATTCAGTTATTAGACAGAGACAACGAATAAGTTTAGACAATTGGGCCAGTAATTAGCTGACACGTGGTACCCGAATTGGACCAAAATTGTTTGGGGTCGACCAATTAACACTCTGGGGTGATTGGAGAGA